>VZTN01013654.1:21277-34401 GCA_013400515.1 Erpornis zantholeuca | reverse complement strand
TGACCAAACCTCAAACTGTGCAAGAATCTGTTCTGCTGTATTTTCTTTCACTGCAGTATTTTTCACACTGATTTGTCTGGAAAAGCTAGCTTCTACTCCAGATTCAGTTAATTAGAAATAAATTACATAGCAGTCTCAACTTAGCTTACTTATATCAGCTATGCAAGCCATTTTTCTATTCTTTCTCAGGGATAATTGTTTCTAGGAAATCTCTGTGGAAAGCCATTCCCTGACATTTTCAAAAAGACCAGTCCCGCAATCAGCATCACTGCTCATAATGCTGTTATTAGAAATGAAGTTTGGCTATCCAATTGCAATCAGACAGCAGCCCCAAGTCTACTTATTTCCCTTTTCCATTTGGAAATCTTTCACTGTAAAACATCATAACCATAGATATTTGGATCATAAGCAGGAATCGGTAAACACTCGGTGAAGTTCCTGAAGAAATACCATGACTCCCAAAAGCAAGCTGTTAATTTTTAACATGCGTGTAATTAGGAAAAAGGAGATGAAGAAATCAAGAAATCTAAAATTTAATGCATATGCACTGATTCAACTGCTACCAATTAGCAAAGGAACAAACCTTCCTTTGCTAATTGTTCAAGACAGGAACAGGTTCATCCCTCTATTACTTGCTTTCACTTTATAATTTGTTCAGTTTGGAGAGAACAGATATTGAGAAGAGCTGCCTTATTTCTGATGAATTGTTTTCCCTGTTTGCATGGCCTTTTGCAATTCCAATGCACCTCAATACTTCAGCAAGCTGAGCTGCCACACTTGGCTAAAGAAGGCTCAAAATATGATTAAAATGTCTTTTGCAGAAGTGTTTAAAATATCCAAAATGAACAAATACTATTGTAAAAGACTCTCTTTCATTTATGATGGCAGCAACTTTTACAAAGCACAGGAGGCTCAGGTCTGTGCTCAGTTCTGTTCTGGAGATTGGAAGCAGTTAAAAGGTGGGAGTCAAAACAGTTAACAGTGAGCTGACAGAATTGGAAACTGGAGCCCAAAACCTTTCCCAGAGTTTTTCATCTGTATTAACTGATAATCAAATAATTTACGCCACTCTAATTAATAAATAAATAAATACTGTTATTTTAACAGACGCACTTTGACATGTGTTGTCTGGGTTATTTTACTGCAGATTTTTTTACCTTGCAAGGATCTTTTCCTGTAAATCTGTACGCCATCTGTGGTCTTATTCCCACTGTTTTTTTGAACATGTAGACCAGTGATGTTGTCCAGGAGGATAAGATCTGTGATGTTTGCTGAGAGCAACGTGTTGGTGTTATTAATCACAAGTGTAATATATGCAGTTTGAGGGTCATGTTCAACATCCACCTGAAAACAGAAATATTAGCAGTAATGGTGCAAGATGGCTGAATGTGCATCCTAACAGCAAAATTCATAGCCTTGATTACAAATAAAACTTCATTATATGTGTGAACTTATTTTCTGAGGGTATTCTGAGCTACCTGCAAATGAAAACTACACTCAGTTTGATCTCACACTCCCAGCGAGATTTTAATCTTTGGTATGTCAAGCTATTGCTTGGAGACAGTGGCAGAAAGCCATAAGGTGAAAACCCAGGACCAGAAGTATAATTGAAATCTGAATATCCCTGTGATACTGCATACAATGCAAAACTGGATCATAACTTTATAACCAGAGTCTGGAAAGTTCTTAAATTTGAACTTTTCTACCATGAAGATGTTTCTTTTGCAAGCTACCTCACTGCAAATTCATTCTCTCCATGCAGTTTTGGTGTCCCTTTTTTGTTCCCTTTTTTCATAGGAACCACATTCCCTGAAGGATGCTGGCTATCCCAACTTGCCCTCCCTATGTGAGGGCAGATGGAGCCACCAGTGAACTTGGGAGCTCATGGCTCTGCTTCCAATTAGTGGTGAAGGTCATACACCAATCACCAATTTCTAGCAACATGCACTCATGTGATTTTATTTATTTATTCCATTAAGCCCTTAAGTCTTATTGAGCAATTATACCCGCTAAATGAAATTACTTAGAGCACAGAGTTGTTTCCTGACCTCTCACCTTCTAAACAGCCTTCCTCTGTAACTCATATTAAACCAGAATTGTCTAAATCTTTTTGAGATCTATAATAATATGGTGATCTATATTCATGATGATTTATGAGGTTTCAAGTGACAGTAAATTAATAGTCCTTTAACTGACAGAATTATGATTCGGGCCAAACCTTTCTCTTTTTAGATCTTCCTTTTTAGGAAATGTCTACACTGTATCTGGATACCAGCAAATATAAAATAATAAAGCAGTCCTCACAAAAAATGAGTTCTAAAAATATGAATTGTGACAGACTTCAGAAATCACACCAGAGTTCATGGTAGCCAGAGGGTTTGATACATGCAGCTAAGGTCTCGTTGTGCACCACTGATCTCTGCATATCATACTAATTGAGCACAGAACCAGATCACAGTTTTAGAATTACATGAATCAAGGAGAAGAAGGTTTCATGAAATTATTATGGCTTAGTCTACATTTCTCTATTTAAGTGACGAAATTCCCAACTATTTCCTGTACCAGATGCTGCAAACAATGTATAAAAATGTATGTATTAATGCATGTATAGGAATAGGCTTAGTTATATTTCTGAGGAAACCATTACCAATTTCATATACTTGTATATCATGAGTTATACCCCAACTTCAGAGACATAAAATCATCGAGTATTAAAAATGTGTTATATTTTGGTAAGATTTTCTCTCTCCTGGTTTCTGAACTGGAATGATGCAGTAAACATGCCTTTCAACATTTCACGTGCAATCACAAAAGCTAGTTACTTGCTTTGAAAAGCAAAACCAAAACGAAATGGGAAAAAAAAGTCTCAAAACCACATAAATAAAATCCAAATTCACAAAACAGAGACTCTGAGCCAATTGGCAAAACCAGAAAATACACCTTAATAGAATCAAGGTTCAAACTGCAGAAGTTGTCAATACTGTATTATGCTCCACAGTAAGCACAGATGGGCTTCTGCAGACAAATGAGCAGGAGAGAGAGCTGGGGAAACAGGGAAATAGAACAACTTTTTCCTCCCTTAATTTTCCCATACCATTACCTCACTCTTCTGCGAGCTGAGGGTAAAAAATGAGGATTTCAGAGTCTCTTCCTGTGCTTCTAACCAGGCACAGATGTATTCCTTTACATTTGGGGAGGGGAGATGCAAACAGCAATTTAAATAAACTCCTGCAGTAAAATAAGCAGAGAAACAACCATGTGCACATTCACAGGCAGGCTGGGCCATATGGCAGCATGAGCCCTCTCCTTCCGCTTGGCAGGAGGTTTAATGCACCCTCCCACACACTGTTCATTCTCTTTCTCTTCATTTAGTTTCATTTAATAACATTCTTAATTCAGTGATTAAACAAAGCAACCCTTCAGAGGAATCTCAGTCATATTGCCGATCTCCTACTACAATCTTCCTCAAGTGGCCAAAAGACTACATTTGTTGCATTTCTCACTAATATTAAATACATGTTTTTCATTCTTTATTTTTGACTGGCAGTCACTCTTAAGCTCAATTGCAAAGGGGTTGAAAGAATTTGGATTATTTTTTCCTCTGAAAGAAGCAGATGAGACTCAAGCAACAGGTAAGCTTTTTGGTTTCACCTCTCCTAGAAAGAACTCCTCTATACAGTGCTGCCACTGCAATCAGTGACCACTGTTATCTTCTTTAAGTTGCTCCTCTAATTTGCCTAAAGATGTTTCTTCTTGCTGTTGGAGCAGGTGGTTAGGCTGCCAGCCGTCTACAGGAACCAAACCCAATGGCAGCCACTTATCATGATGCATAAGCTCCTGCTCTGTTTTCCCTCTGCTGCTGAAGTGTCCCACAAGTGCCATCACCCGTCATCATTACAGAAAAGTTCATGTTGTACTATACAATGAAGCTCTTAAAGAATAATATTTCTGAAAAGAAGGAAGAGAGTGGATGCTGGAAGCACTGGTAAAATTTAAACACCTCAGTTTTAAAAAGGCTATTTCTACGTTAAGATGATGGAAAAATCCTGACTCCAAGAAGTAAACATATGACACCTCCATGCTCTGAGGAGCCACTAATTGCGGGAGGAGGAAAATGTGCAAAATTCACTTTTTTCTGTTTAAAACAGCTAAAGACCACCATATGGCCAGTCTGCCTCTTAGCATGAAAGCATTTGTTCACTCGAAATAGGATTTGAAGTAGAAGACAAGGTAAGCCAAGAAAAATTAGAGGTGAACTGCATTTGTAGGTGGAAGACAATCACATATAACTGTATCGTTTTCAGTAATTTGCAACTAATTGCACTATGAAAATATTTTCTGATAAATCCAGCATCTACAACAGATTACCTTTAATCTCCTACAGCAGCTATTTTTCAGCTTTTAATGAGCCAGTGTGAGGCTGTGTTGTGAATAGCAGAAAAAACAACATGGGACTGTCTCAGTGTCTGTTTCTGAGAGGGTCTGGTATAGCAATTGGGAATCCACAGCCAGAAAAGCAGAAGATTCTGTGTTACTATCTCCTATGTCTGAAATGCTCACTGTTCAGCCTCATTAATCATGATATGCTGCCATTTCAATAGCAAGATTAGAGATAATTACTGCCATGAGATGTTATGCATATTCATTCTTCTCTGCACAACTGATCTGGTGAGGGTTATAATTTCACCTCTTCTGATTCAGAGGTTACTGAATCCTCTACCTTCAGAGGCAGCATTTCAGTGGCTGAATTCAGATTGGTCCTGAAGTTGGATGTGCTCGCTCTCTCTCCAGCTAAGATGAGCTGCCTGTAATTGTAAAAATTCGTACCTGCTTCATCCAGTGCAAAAAAAGGAAAAAGAAAAAAAGGGGGAAAAAAAGAAAGGAAAAATAACAGTCTAGGTAAAAATAAAATTGGAAGTTAAAAAATTTCTTACAATAGGGACGTCTTTGCTCCTCATAAGGATTTACACAAGCCAAATGAAACCTTTTTTCATTAAATACTGTGCCGTAGGTGAGTCCCATTATACATGCAGACTATGACACAATGACTTTTCTATGGTTTTGTGTTAGGATGCCCAAAGACACAAGAGCAACACAGGGCTCAGTGCTTTATCCTTTAAAAGAAGTCCACACTTGACCAAGTCGGGCACCCATATTTGGGCCACAGGAATATCTCAGAAGGTTTATCTCATCTTGGAAAATTTGTCTCTATCTCTACCCAACCTCTTGGCTGATTACTCTGGAGTTCATTGGGATTTGCCCATGTACAGTTTTAGAAATTCACAGTCAGGTTTTTACTTCAACCACAATCCAAAATGCCCTGAAGTCCCAGAGATTTCACTGACTTCTGCTGCGAATCAATATTACAAAACAGAGCCTCTCAGACAAAGTGGGACCATCGTAAAATCATAATACACATACTCCCAAATACTCAGCATGGGCACAATTAGATTCCCACTTTTTAAAGGTCATTTGGGTACAAACTTCCTACCAAATTTACAAGACAAATGTAAGAAAACTTACCATACCACATTTCTGAAGAGTTATTCCAAATTCAGAAGACATTGACATATTGGACACATCTTCAGGCTATGAAGGAAGGGGAAAAATCTACATAGTGTATGAAAACATTATAAATCACAAACTTCAGAAACAAGTTAAATTATGTAAATAAAGAAATTATTTAAAAAAAAAGAGGTACCAGTCGCCTTCAAATTTAGGAGTTTTATTATCCCAACAGTTAAATCTCTTTTCTAGTCCAAATGTGTATGAACAACTTATTCCCACAAGTAATTATTAGGATCTTAATTGATATATTCATCTTTTGACTATCACAATTCCCAAAAAAAACCACTTTGCACAAAGTTCATCAGACTATACAGATTCTTTTCATTACGAAGAGTCTATCAGAATTTACACAGCAATCACACAGCTGTATCTGTCACAGCAATTCTCTGGAAGTCCCACAACTAGTTGGTGTTGCTGAAGTCATGTCAAATGAGCACAATGAGCTGACACAGAACTAGAAATATACTAATTGGATAGTAAATTCCCAATATTCAGTTTTTATAGAATTGCTGAAATCCTTAAAAATACTAAAAAAGGCAAACCACCTTTTACTGACCAGAAGGTGGCTGACGTCAGACTCTCGTTTGAACAACACCTTCTTTGTCCATGAGGGTATCAAGGCAAACAGGGAATGGCTCCACTGGTTGTCTGAGGCTGCAGAGGTCAAGAGCTGGTGAGGGGCTTTGCTTGACTGAATGACCACAGGAAAGGACACTGTTGAAAACCAAGGCAACATTCAGCATTAGAGCTCAGGCTGGGTCCTGCATAGCAGCCACTTGGTGCAGAGTCTAGTCAGGGATGGGGCTCATGGCACCAGTGCTCCGTGTGCATGCAGAGTCAGGGACTCTCTCTCAAGGCACTCAAAATCATGACAGTCAACAGAGACTGAGGCCAGCCAGGAAACAAGAGATGGGATTTGTCCCACAAAACCCAGCAGGAGTCAGAACAAAACTGTTTCCTCTCTAAGGAACTCCCATATAGCCCACAGAAAACTTCTTGCCATTTAAATGTAAAGCATTTAATGCATGAATTACAAGGTTTAAGCCATAAATCAACTGTTAATATTTTCAACACAAAGAAACTTTCAGCAAAGCAGAAAGGATTGAAACAATCCACAATGTCAGGGGCACCAGTACTAAAGGTGTTCTGCTTCAAAGATGCAGTCTTCCAACAAAGACCTTCCTCTGACCTTGGCAATACATATTCAGAACTGAAATACTTCTCATGGGTCTCAGTTACATTTCAGTTGAAGTGAAGTGCCATCAAATGAAATGCTCCTAAATTTAGTAATAAGCAATATAAATACCAGCTTATACTCTTAAATTTTTATGAGAAGTTAGTCAGTTATACTACACACAGCAACAGGCATAGTTTTGAATCATATCACTTAGACCTACTAAAGTAAAACCACCTATGACATTAATAAAAGAAGCTTATACTAAAAATAAATAATTTAATATGCTAATCACAAAAAGATAAAGCTGCTGAATTAAGAGAAAAATGTTATGAAAATTTAAAATAATAGTTGGTTGTCTATGTTTAAAGAAGATACTTTTTTCATTCTTGACTTAATATTATTCTTATTTATTTCTTATTTTTAAATCAATCATCAGGAATATATATTAATATGAACAAAAACTCCCATTGAAAGGCAAGTAATTTTGTGAAATGACTTTTCCATGAGAAAACCTGTTACATATTAATAAAATATGAAAAGCTGAAAAGACTAAAATCACATTAATGTGAGAAGCATCTTTTTGAAAAGCCACTGCTTTGTAAGAACAATACAGGGAAATACAATTAGTTGCAAACAGAAAAAGCACGAACAGGGCATTCAGAACTGCGCCCTTAAAAGGAGCCTTAAAGCACTGATGCACACAAATCACTGAATATAATTCTGTTAACATAATGAATGAGATGCAATCCTGTTGTTTACAACACCTAGGTGGACACGTGCACTTGGAGACCTTCCCTGTCTTCCCATGTTTGTTTGGGAGCAGTTTATACTGGACAAAACTGTGAATATATGGGCCAGGGAAAGTTGGTGTCTATATTTGATGACCAGTTTTAATTAATTTCTCTTAAGTTTTACATAAATATTTAAATCATTGCTAAACAATGCAACAGGCTCAGACTAACTTAGGGACTGTAAAAACAACATGGCAAACTCAGTGAGAACAGGAATATATGTAATTACAACAAATATCCATATATCTTCAGGGTAGGAATTTTCAAGACAATCATGCATGGCATATTTCTATTTCAAGACTAAGCAATGGTCCAAATCACTCAGAATGAAACCAGTGCTGAATTTTCAGTGAAATACAAACCTGCTAAATACCAATCTGAGCTCACCTAGCCATGGCATGACCCAGCAGATCCAAATACACTATATCTCACCTCCAATGGCTCTAAACCTGTTTCTGACTACTGAATCAAGCCTCTTTGCACTTTTGTATAAATATATACACACACTGAAAAAAAAAAATTTTATACATGCTGTGTCTCATACATTAATGCAATTGTCACCCCATTCCTGTGAAGGAGGGGCACCAATTCTCCTTTTTGTTTTCTTGCCCAACTACAGGAAATGCTCCTTCCTTTACAGTAAACTTCTATGTAGGGATTTGTAAGAGTCAGAAATCAAAAGGACAAATTGTATGAATTATGATGAGCAACTACTACCTTTAAAAAGTGCTTCTTGTGTAGCAGATCATTTCCTTCTGAATTTTGGATGAGGACAGTCAGCCAACAAGAAGTTTGTAATTACTTCATAGAGTATCTTTTGATCTTGTGTTCTGTGTAGTATAACATCTCCATGAGCACACCCAACTGCACTTTACATGTGACAGCAAAGCCTGATAATCTCCCTCCAGAGAGTATCAAGTCCACAATAACAAATTTAATTAACTGATCATGTTCCCTGACTCTGAATGAATCTGTGGATTAATAATTACACAGATGAGTCTGTTTTCAAGCTGTGCTTTGTCATCACTTACAATCCCAAGATAATGTGCCCAACTCCCAGTAGAAGTCTCCAGGTTATTTGGCTGCTCCATCACCGGTAGCTGAAGATTGGGGATTTTGCAAGTTTTTAACATTATGTTAAAGCAGCCTCAACATTGAGGATGATGACAAGGATGTTTCTGCAAATCCACTTTCATCTTCCTAGTGCTCAGTGGAAGGTTTGGCTTAAGCAGATGCAACCAGTATGATGCATGTCCATACAGCAACACATGCCACTGCCTTTCTCCAGAATTCTTCTCATCCTTCCTATTAATTTTTAAGAATATAGGCTGTTCTATAATACCCTGGATCCACTGCCAGTAAAGCTGCATTTTTCTGTAGCATTCTTTTTTCTAGTGTTGACTGTCAGTTAAATAACTTTTTCCTGATCCACACATATTTAACTGTCATTGGAACAGCTGATCTCCAAGAACTTAACCACTTTTCCACATAACTTGCTGCATAATCAACATCAGCCATCATAATTTTATTTATCAATCACCTGCTGTCTCTTTTCAGCTAAGTTCCTATTGCAGATGTACAATTGCAGAAGTCTGCTGGCTGCTTGAAAAGCTGGACACTGAGTATCTGAGAAAGGATGGGACAGGTATAATACATTCCGTGGTTTTCACACATATTCTTGATTTCTGCTCTGAAATATGGGAGTTTTTTAACAAATAAATTCTTCTGACCTTGGAAAATGCTAACACTTGGCTGCTGAAACGTTTTACTGAGAAGCATAGAGCTTTCTTTTGGATACCATGCTGCTCAGAAGTGCCATTCATTTCCATGGTGCCATCAACAGTGCCCCTTCAGAGATGCATCCCAGTTCTAAGAGTGACTCTGAGGTCTCCTTGTTCCTTCCACTCTTTTCTTCCTACAGCTTCAATCTTTGCCGTTTTCCTGGCTGTTTTCAGAAAAGCCATTATCAGGCTGTATAGTCATCACTTCCATTGGTTTCTAAATGGCAACTATTCCCACTCCTTTTCAAAAGAAAATCTCTGCAAAGGAGGGGAACAATTTCAGTTTACACACAGCCCAAGTGCCCCCCTCTCAGCTGGGCTGGCCAGGCTACCACCAGGCATACCCAGACTACAGCACCTCAGGCCAAAACATTTCCCAGCAAGCAAACTAGCAGAGCATAGGGCTTAATCTGGGGCTTTCCTGTAAACATCTCCAAAGATGCCAAATCACAAGGCTCATCAAAGAAAGACAGAAATTTCACTCTCTTTTGAGATGTGAGACAATATCATCATCTTTAAGAAGAAATGTTCTTTGGTTTGTGTTGCCTTTTTTTTTTAATTTAAAATTCCACATTTTTACAAGGTATTATCAAGCTGTTTAATATTTTATTTAAATTTTAATTAGCACATTAGTAAAATGTTTTCCCAATATTTAATTCTACATAAACCCAACATAAACAGATATGCCAGAATCCTGTCTTAAATTGCATATTTCTAGCTGATTACCAGTGCTGGTAGGCAGACTTTGTATTGAATTTCAAAATTAAAACATGAAAATAAATATTAATATAGCAGCAATAGCTGGAAGATTGGTGTAACATTTTACCACTCAAGCTCCTGTAGTATTCACTCAGTCTTCCACATGTGCATTTCACCAACATACAAAATGACAAATGCACAGTTGATCAGAACAGTCTCTGCTACTCAATGTTCAATTTTCTTTGCTGTTCTCCCTAGGTAGTTATTTGCCACTCCAGCTTTATGCAGTGCTGCCTTGGGTGGTGACATTACTCTTTCGGGCTTCCAGCTGCCATGCTCAAGGCACAGGCAATATGCTTAGGAAGGAGAGCTCCCCGCTGCCAGCCCTCACTGCATTCACTCGCCACTCAGGGAGTGCAAATACTGGGGATCCGACCTGGTACAAAAGGCACCTGCCATGTTAAGGAGTGTGATGGGTCTGGGTTCGTACAGACTGCGGGTAGAAGGATGGGTATTCTAACAAAAGAAATTGTCCCCTGACCATGATCAGCATACTGTCCTTTGCTTTGGAATTAGTTCTGCATAAGGACATGAGTCTGGCACAGCACAAGACTTGACCACTGGACTCAACGGGCTGAGTCCTGAACATGTCAGTAGCACTGACAGCCCACCACTAGAACAGCATACACCACATGACAGAAGTCATGATGAAGGTTACTCTTGGCTAGGGCAATTAAATAGAATAAGAGAAAATTGAAATAGTCTTACAACAGGTTGGCGTCAGACTCCAGTATGTCCTTAAGGCTCCCATACCTTCACAGCACATTCTAAGCAGTAGAATGCCAAATTACAGTAGGAAAGCAAAGATTGACAAGTTTGTGAAATTTCAAGTTCAGAATTAAAAATGAGGGCAAAAAAAAAACCAGTTTAACTATGACATTAATTCTAATTTATGGCTCTCAAGGGCTGAATATTTCAGTTCAGATTCCACAGTCTCATTTGCTTACCCACCACAAATTTATCAGCAAAGCTTTGAACAATCTTGCTTTATTTCAGTGGGGAAGAAAGGAGTTAAATATACTTGCTTGCTATATTTTTGTTGTTGTTATTCTAAATTACTCCCTGTCTTGAAAACCATCCAGGATACAAGACCCAATTTGAAGTCCTTTCAATTACACACAACAATGAACAGGCAAAGGTAGCAATTTACGGTATTCAGTTTTGAATGTTGCCATTAGCTTTTCTCATTACAATGTCAAAGAAACTATGGGCATCAACAATAAAAAACAAACTTATTTTCCAGGCCTGTTTTGAGTAAGCCAGAGCAGACTCAAATATAACTCTCAAAAATCCACTGTGTTCCCCAGTCATAGGAATATTCTGGGGTTGTCTTTTCTTACCTTATGCAGAAATTACTTGAAAAAGCTTCCAACAGAAACACTGAGATCAGTGTGCTGTCACAAACTATTTCACACTTCAGCACACTGCCAGTCTCAATGACAAAGGTTTTATGCAGAAGTTCCCATCTGTTTGCTTTCATAGAGAATTTCTTCAGTAAAAACATCTAGTACTGAGACTAGGCAAATCACTAAAAACTTAAGTTTTAAATATGTTAAAAATTGATGTTTACTAGAATGGGACAATTTTCAGTTATAAAATCAAGCATATAATTCAGGGCTTGTAGCAACACCTCATTTAACACATATACACCTACTAACGAAATGCCAGAATTTCACAGAATCAGAATCATTGAGGTTGGAAACGACCCTTAAGACTAAGTCCAGCTGCAAACCTAGCACTTTGAAGTTCACCACTGTGAAGTAAGCCATGTCTCTAAGTGCACATCTTTTAAATACCTCCAGGAATGGCATGGTGACTCAACCACTTCCCTGGACAGCTTTTTTCCAATGCCTGGTAGCCCTTCCCATGAAGACATTTTTCCTAATATCCAAACTAAATCTCCTCTGTCACAACCTGAGGCCATTTTGTCTCATCATGTTACCTGAGAGAAGAGGCTGACCCCCACTTCACTACAACCTCCTTTCAGGTGGTATAGAAGGTGCTAAGGTCCCTCCTGAGGCTCCTCCTCTACAGGTTAAGCAACCCCAGCTCCCTCAGCTGCTCCTCCTAAGACTCATTCTCCAGATCCGACATCAGGTTTGCTGCCTTCCTCTGGGCACACTCCAGCACCCCAATGTCTTTCTTCTGAGGAGCCAACTGAAGACAAGATTTTAGGTGTAGCCTCCCTATTGACCAGTTCAAAGGGACACCACTCCCTTCGTCCTGCTGGCCACACTATTTTAACCACTGACAAAAAGATACAGCATGTCAAAATCCTCAACTTTTTTTTAGGACCAGGTTTTTCTTAAGTATAAAACCACACTCATTTCCTCTCTCAGTGGATGGTAAATGAATAATTTTCAACCCATCACAAAACGAGATACACACGGCAAAGATAACATTGAATAAATACTGGAAAAAAACAAGCTCAGCCAATCTGAATTACTTGCTTTCAGGTTTAAATTAATAAACTTATTTGTGAATTAGCCATGGCACAAGGCAAAGAAATGAGAGGTATCTCACTTGATGACTGTTTCAAAACGTAATTTCTTGGCAAATGCATCTCATGAAATTGTCTCTTGGGGAACCATAGTGATGGAGGTTTATTTCACACACCATGTTGCCCTGTTAATGTGCTATATGAGGACATCCTAACCCTTCAGGATATACTCATCGCCACCACACCTGGATGAGGTAGAACACTATTTAAAATACACATATAGAAACTCAGAGAAACTGAGTGATTTGCTCAGATTTACGCAAAGAGCCTGTGGCAGTCAGCCCTCAGATGCAGCTGCTCCAAGCTTTAAGGGACTTCTCTTAAGTTTTGGGGTACCTTGTGTCAATCAGATTAGGCAACTACCACTGGAGATGTTCACCATACCTGAGATCACTGACAAGAATACTTGATACCTGCTGTGAAGAGTTCTAGCATCCCAGTAGTACTTCTAGACCCCTTGTATCTATCAGTCTTTAACCCACTACATCTAACAGTCTTTAAAAACCAGTCTTTGGTCCATGACAGAGTGTATTAGCTATTGCAGTTCC
>VZTN01013654.1:0-15379 GCA_013400515.1 Erpornis zantholeuca | reverse complement strand
CGCTCGGGCCGCGCCGGGGCGGAGAGGTACGCGGAGAGGGCCGGCGGGGAGGGAGGCGGGGGCCGGCCGCGGGCGGACAGCTCGGGGGAGCAGGAGTGGTTTGCGAAGGTTTGAAGGGCGGAGAGCCCGGGAGGTGCTGCCTGCCTGCTTTGCCCGCTGCACGGGACAGCCTGGGCTGCGCCCGGGGCTAGCGGCGCGGCAGGGTGCGCTCTGCAGCGGGGGGAGGTGTGGAGCCCCTTAATTCCTGCCACACCTCTGCTGGAAAGGATTTCATTACTTCCTTTAAACAGTTTCTGTAACAAACGGACTAGCTCTTAAAAAGGAGGCCGGTGAAAGTGTTTGTGTGTTCTGAGTCCTGCCCCGCTGGCCTGTATCTCTAGCGTAGATCTACAAGTTGCTTCTGACAACCACCGCTTCGTGAACGAGGCACTGTTGCTTTCAGGGATAATGGAAGATGTACCCGGTTTGCAGAAGCTTTGTGAGATAATTGAAAATAAACACTGTTTTTCACCCTAAACCAGTATTTCCAAAATATTTCACAGACTATTCCAAAGTTCACGTTACATACAGCACAGAGTATTAGTACTAACCCACAGCAATAACATTGCGCTGAGGGTACACACGTGGATATCTAAAGAAATAAAGGAGCCTGAGCACCGCTGACGGTTTGCTTGATGCCAAACTAACAGGGTTTCCTAAGCGTGTGATTTTGCTAATAACATACTTGCTGTTCTCTTATAAGTGCTGTGGTTTGTATCTCTTTATTTCATAGTGTTTGTTTGGACTCGAAGATTGCAGAGGCGACATGCATCTACCGAACCACTACCAGGCAGATATATTTTCTGGCAATTGTTGCTGATTTATGCTTCTTTCTCCCCTTGCACTTAGTCCCAGGTCGTGCTGGACTGACCGGATGTAGCAGTGGTTGGCACTGGCACAGCTGGGGAATCTGGAGTCCTGCAGAGTGTTCTGCCAGCCTGCAATGGGGGGGGGTCTGGTCTGGCTTGGTTTTTCACCACACCTTTTTTCAGCTATAACACCTCTGCTGTACGTGTGTATCTGCTAGTGTTGATCATCGTTAAACATGACATAGGAGACAAATTCTCTTGCTCCCAACTGCTTTTAACTTGGAGGATTGAAACTCTGTTTAAAGCCGAACTTTAGCCTAGTAATGGAGGCACTTCAAATGCTGGATCAATGCATCCCGTGCAAGTACAAGCCTTTCTGATTCAATTGCTTATTTCCCTGCCTTAATAGAGGTACCTTTATTGTAGTGCCACTACCAACGCAAATGTGGCCATGTACGATTTCATCCTTTATGTCATATATTGGAAAAGGGAATAAAAGCTGTCAGTTGTCTCTGGCCTGGATCTTTAGATGCATATAGATTTTGAAATGCCATTAAAATCAATTCCGCTGCCGTAAAAGGGTTATTTATTTTGAAAGAAAAATAAACTGCTTGCTGGTGCATACAGAGCACATTGCAGGGTGGGAAGGTTGTATCCTTTGGGTATGATTTCCCAAATAGAACAGGGTAACCTTAGGCTGTTCCTTCTTCCCACTGTCTGCCCCACCAATGCTATGGTGAAAGCAGGTGCTGATCCACACCTATTGCAGGGTTCTATATCCAGAGTAAAAGCAGGGATAGCTTCCCTGAATATGACATGTTCTATTCCAAGCAGTTAAATTATCCTTAGAGTAGTAGCAGGGCAAGTACCTCGAGTCCGAAGCAGCTTTTAAGCACTACAATAAGCCAACACATTTGTCATTCAGCCCCAATTAATCCCTATTTTATAGATCTCATCTTGAATCTGTGGGACTTGGATGCATGGGGTTAAGTGCCATACTGGTTTGTTGATCTGTTCATAGGATACACTGGAGTAGTTTTAAGACAAAATTTTTATCATAGTAACAAATAAATTACAAGATTACTGAGGGAGATTTGTAGCTGTTCTTTTCTCATAAGCAGACTTTTAGGAACCAGCATCTGCATTTCACCACATCGTAAAGGATAACCCAATAATATAATCTGAATTATTGCACCATCTAAGTTCCAGAGAAGTGATAGAGGCAAGTCATAAGCAATTAAATGTATTCAATAGCTGGGCTGTTCTCTACGTTCTGGGAAAATTGACTACTTTTACATACCAAGTGGCCAAATAATTTAAGGCGAACCTTTCCATAAGACAGTGACACGAGTAGTGGCTGCAGCTGTATCATTAGACTGCACTAAAAAGTAGTCAGTGGATTGAAAACCTGGAAGAGAATTTAAAAAGTAGTCCATGTAGCAGCCATCTTTCCCTTCACTAAAAAAAAATCCTTCCAATGCTATCTTTGGAGTCATATTAGTATTGTTCTCTGATCTATAGAGTGTGTAAAGAAAATCAGCTATAGCAGGAGGTTTCATTCCCACCTGTGTCCCTGTCAGTGGCTTTTTGTGTTTGTTAAGTGAGGCCAATAATATGGGCTGCTTTTGGGGAAGGAAGGTGATGAACATTTCATGATGTTACTTCTCCCTGACAGGAACTTCGACACACATAAAGCTTCATTTAGGAAGTTTTTCTCATAGCATGGGAGCAAAAATACTTGGCATTCTCTTTATTGCTGGCAATTATAGACAATATAGATTATTGCTTTAAGATGTTTGAGCTCAGACCATGAGGTTGACTTCATAGTCTGTAGTACGACATTTTAAGAGCAGATAGATTGATTTGACATGTTCCCATCCTCTTAAAACTTTTTAGATTAAAATTCTGTTTCTCAAATGACAAATTTTAAAGTTCATTAATTTTAATTATTCTTTCCTGAATATGTAAAATTTTCATTCGTTTTCAGATGGTATTTTTCCAAAATTTTCAACCAATATTGGAGTAATTTTCATGATGGAGTAATTTTCATCCAGGCTGCTGTCAAAGATGTTTCCAGTTAATTGCAAGTGTTACATTTTATGTTTTCTCTTGGAATTTCAGAGAGATGATTCCCAAAGACTTCTGGAGAGCTTCAGCGCTGATGAGAAAGATCACACAATCAGAAAAAGTAAAGCAGATACATCAAAAGAGGAGGTGGTGCTGGAGGTAAAGCTCTGCCCTTGTAGGTGGATGTCCATTTTGCTGCATGTAGCAATGAGTATGTTCAGAGCCTGCTCCAAATTGTCTTAATTTTAGTAGGTGTGGAGAGAGACTTTAAAAAGTATTCAGAAAAAGTGTAAGATGGAGAGTGTTAGTTGATTGCTTATGAATGCAAACATTTTGAGCACTCATTCCCCTTATGAGTTCAGTTTCTCCTGGGGGACTCTTTGGATATTTTAATCAAGATCCTGAGTTCTTTTTGGACAGAGACTTCTTTGCTTTCCTCTCTATGTCCTTAGTTTCAGAAGGCTGATGGGATAAATTAACACTACTGGCATAAGAAAAGGTTTGTAAGTACTGAAAGACCACTGTGGTGAGCTGGGATTCAAAGACAATTTAGAGAAACAATTTGTGTAGAAAAGTAGAAATATAAACTTAACAACCCACCCTCAATGAAAACATCAAGTAACTTAAATAACTTCTTTTTTTTAATAATCCCCAAATAACTGGAGAACCACTCCTACTGTGTAGTCATTAGATCACTATCTTTCACCCAAACCTGATTTGACCACTCTTGTTGAAGCTAAAGGTTGTGATTAGTACTGCACATTGGAAAATGTGAAGTTCAGCTGACTCATTCAGTCTATTATACATAAATTAAATACATGCATAAAATGTCAGTCATGTGACAGACATGACAAAACTGACAAAACCAGCCAGTCTAGTGCTTAACTTGTAACAAGAACTGATTTCAGGATTTCAAGAAAATGTTATTGTTAGCATTTAAACTGTTGGTTTAAATCCTGACAGGTAATGAATCTTCATTTTAGTTTTGTGATCAGGAATGGTGACAAAACATGCTTGGTCATTTTGCTTGAGTCTAACAAGTGAGCATGGATTAGGTTATTTTTTGAAGTGTAAATGTTGTAGGAGAACTTGCACAATTTTACATCCTTATGCTTATTACCAGTGTTTTGAAACAGGATCACAGTCTTTTAAAGGTGATCATCCATTTCCCTAACACAGTTCATTTATAAGACATTAAGAAGTAACCCTTTTATTTGAGGGGACTTTCTCCCATCTATTTGTCTAACTACTGAAGTTATATATACATTTTTTCTATTAATTTGTTCCAATTTCCAGAGGTTTTTGCTGTTGCTACCATCAAATAGACATTTTATGAAGAAGCATAGATGGAAAGTGCTTTTAATTAGGTTAGAGCTGTTCAGAAAAACAGGTATTTTCATTCTAAGACTTTCCACACTGCAGTAATACCATAATTACTGTATTAGTAATAACTGTGTGTTACTTATGCATGCTGAGAAGCAGGATATATTAGTTCTAGCACAGTGCAATACAGCTTTCAAGCTTTGCACTGGCTGCTTGTCCTCCAGCCACTGCACAGCAGTAGCTCTGTCCACTTCTGTCCCTGATGAGGTACAGCAGTGCTGGGACTGCTCACTATGGGCAAGTGTTCTCCACGGTGCCCCCGTGCTTCTAACTTTATCAGTAAACCCGAAAATGGAAATTAATGGAATGGAAATGAAAAAGTACAATGATGGAAGTCTAGTGAATTACATAGTTTGCTATTCTCTTTCCATTTCTTTTTTTTTTAAGACTCTATTAGTGCTTTGATATTTCCTAGAGAAAGCTGTATAGAAAAGCCTGTGGTTTGACAAATCAGAGTCTTTCATTTCATATGACAAAACCAAAACTGATAAAATAAGAAATGCTTGTGCTTGGATTTACATTTATCAGATTTTTATAGCCAAACTTTTACTAAGCCATACCTTACCTCTCAGAACAAAGCTGATGATCCCATTGTTCCAGCATCTAGAAAAAGGCAGTAGCAGAAAGTCAGATTGTGTGATACAGAAAATTGCATGAAAAGAACTCAGTATCTATTAAGTTCTTTGGAAAAACATTGTTATTTTCTCAGATTTTGGGTAAGGGTTGTGTTATAAAAGTTCTTTTATACGAGTGATGACTCATTTTGCTTAATTTATTGTTTCTTTATTTAAATTGAAAGACAGAATTTATAGCCATGATGATATCTGTGGAGCTTATTATCCTTTTGGAGTTTTTATTATTAAGATAATATCAGTCTCATTTGTAAAACCTTTAGTTGTTGCTAAGGGGATGGAGGTGGGTGACAAGACACAAAATGAAAATACCTTGCAAATACCAGATATTACCTCTTTTGTCCTGGAGAATTAAAAATATTTTGTAGCAGTGGTAATGACAAGAATTCTCTTTTCACGTTTTCGTACTCTGAATGTGCCTTAAGAGAAGACTTCTTGCATCAAAGCAGAGACGATCAATAAGCAGTTAGTAATCAATAGGAATGTTTAAGTTGTGTGACAAAAAAAGAATACATGATACTTACAGTGAATAATTGCCAGATCTGCTGCTCTTCCCAAATGGTTTTCTGTTCTTTTCCATGCAGGAAAGTGAGTCTCCTCTGAACAGTAACATCACAGCATTTGCATTAAAGGCAAAAGTGATCTATCCCATCAACCAGAAATTTAGGGTAAGGTTTTAGATTCTACTTGTAAAAATTAATGACAGTCATTCTGTGTCAGAGTTAATTGCAGAGTCAAGCAATGAAAGAAAATTTACTGCCAATCTGCATAATGGGGATCTTTCTTTTTTTACAGTCTGTTGACTCAGGGCTTATTCTGTAAGGCATTAGCTGTTTTCAGCTCCCCCTGAAACCTGCAATGGTTTACATGGTATCCAATCAATTTTCACTGTATTTAAGAGAGTTTGTCTTTCACTGTATTTTCACTGTATTTAATATAGCTTGTCTGCCCCTTAACACTAATGGAAGTTGGATTTGTCTGAGGAGCCATAAGAAAAACACCCCAAGGATCTAAAAGGAAGAAAGAAAGCATGCACCAAGCAGCTAACTTACTGTGTTGTATTAATCGATCTTGTGAATTTTCTTTGACTTACAGCCTTTGGCAGATGGCTCATCCAATCCATCTTTGCATGAGAATCCAAAGCAGGGAGTTCTGCCTAATCAAGTGGTGGAGACATCCATGTCAGGCAGCCTGGGATCCCTGAGCCAGGGAGATAAAGAGGACTGTAGTTCCTCCACAACAATACATTCCACAACAAGTGATGAGAGATTTCAGGCTCGAGCCTTCTTAAAGGTGACCAGCTTCCCTGAAGTGCTGACATGTGAAAGGTAAGCTGTAAACTTGCCCTTGTTTGGTCATTTCCTGTGTTTTTAGGACAGTCACTAAAGGTGAAAGGCTGGACATGAATGCACACAGTCACATCAGGACAGGGTTATCTGCATATAACCCTAAAGAGGTTGTTGGGGGGATTAATACATTAAGCTGTTGGAAGTCATCCTGTTCTTTGTGAAATTTTGGAAATCAGAACTGGCCCAAAGCTGTCTCATAAAAGGTTTATCACTGTTAGGATAAGGAGATCTCTTTGTTACGGTTCCTATTCTCGGTTCACGAGTGCTTGGCTGGGGATGGAGTCCTCTGCACTGTACAATGCCATGTCACACTGCAGGTGCCTTGAGAACACCCAGTGGTCTGTTCTCTCAGTTTTAATGGGAACTATTCATGTCTTTCTCTGGGAAAACAACTCCTCTCTCAGACACACTGCTGATGAGCAAGTAGAGATAATTGAAATGGACTGTCAGCTCTGATTTCCTTTCAGCTGCATCACAGTAAGGTACCCTTAGATGAATGAATGTGTCTGCACTCTCATTAGCAAGACTAAGAAAATCATATTTGTATCACAGGGACTGGGAAAGGTACTAACAGTGAAGAATATTTACAAAATATCCACTCTTATTATGGCTGTTTCAATTTAAAGCCATGTTTTCCCTGGTTGTATACACTTATGCCTATGTACACTTATGCCTATGTTCACCATGTCTTTTTCTAGAGGAAACTGCAACGCCAACTTTATGGAAAGCACTACTTTGTTTTGTTTACTTTTACATACAGAAATCTTTTCTGAAAAAGAAGGCAATGTAGAAATAATGTGACTTCCTTCTGTTTTGGGGCAGTGTTTTTAGGAGAATCTAGTGATTAAATGAAACTATTATATTGTGTTGTCATTTTGTGTAACTGTCATTTAGATTGTTATTAATACATTTTTAATCTTTGTTTTAGTTTTGATGTTAAGCTCTGCCTTTGCAGTCTTACTTTAAAAGATCTCATGCTTCTTGATACTGAACTCAGAAAAGAAGAACATGTGGTATGTACTTATATCTCATTTATAGTTCATTGTTTTGAACATCTTAGTTGAATATCAGTTTAGGAAATAATATAAACAGCTAGCTAGATGGGATGTAATATAGCAGAGTTGCACTTCTACATTATTGTCTTTATATTTTTTCCCACTCTGCATATATATGAGCTTCCTTAAGAAGTGAAATGTAATGAAGTATACTAATCTATGAAATACCAATATAGCAAATACAAAAATCTGGTTTTAAACAGTACTCCAGAGAATTACATACAGCACTTCAGGCTCATAAAAAGAGGTAATAAATTATTTAATAGATGAGTTTGTCTTAAGGACAAGTATTGTCCTTGCTCATTTGTGTGTTGCAACTCAAGACTTAAAGCTTTTGGAATAAAATTGAAAATTTCGTTCAACAGAATCAGTACCATTGTAATAAGTACAATAGTTGTGATTTTGTAGGACTGAGAGATTTAAGGTACCATTTAAACCATAGATAACTACCTACATCAAGTCACAGCATCGAAAACTGACAAGAAAAAAAAAAGGAAAAAAAAAGTACAATCAAAGCCACAGGATACTCAGTAATGATTGTTTGTGGCCACTAGTTATGTTCAAGTATAACATCATTACTGCTACTGAGTTTTAGCTCCGTTAATATGAAATTGGACATAAAGTCTATAGCTTTCTCCTCCCCTCTTTTCTCAGGCTTTGTTTAAACAAATTTCTCATTTCTGTTATAATTTACTAAATCCACTGACAATATTTCAAACAGTGAGATTTTCTGAACAAATTTCTACACAACCCAAAGGAGGAAACAAGAGAGTAAACCTGGGAAGTGATTTCTCATCTGGTGGATTATCCCTATCTAATTAGATGAGAAAGGAAACTTGTGATCATATTCCAGAAGGGAGTTTAGCTTGAATGTTGAAGGTTGAATTTGATCTCAAAGTTAGTCATCAATTTCTAAATGAAGGTAAGTAGCAAGATGGTGATGTAATCACAGAAACACAGAGAAAGTGAGCATTTGACACACTTTGTGGCCCACCAGAGATCCCCACAAATGGCTTTGACCTTTAGCTGAATATTTAAATAGCTTTATATTTTTGGTAGCAGGAAAAAAGGGAAAAAAAAAAAAGTCTGAGAATAGTTTCTTCCTTTCCCACTCTGCTTTCTCTGATTTCAGTCTTTCTTGGCATCAGGTCTAAGGAAATACATGCTTCTCTTTTAGTCTTCTCCTGAACCCTTTGTTTTCTTTTTACTGTATATGGTATCTTGGTAGTGTGTTCAAAACTTGCCAGACTTCTATCCAAAACATTTGCAAGTGAGATTGAAACATGACTGCTTTATGCTTTTCTCTTCTATTGAGCTCTAATTATAATATATTTTCCAGATTTTACTCAGCTGACATTGGCTTCAATAACTGCTTTTATATGCAAATATGTATTTATTTATGTTTTTATATATTTTAAGCAGGCAAGTTCAGTGTCATCTTGTTTTCACGATTATGAGGAAGAGGCAGGTGGCTGTTAAATTTCACATATTTTAATTTCCACACTGGGAAATGCTGCAGCAATTAGTAATGAAGTGAATTAACCTTACACTGAAACTCTAATTGAGGCAAGAGGGAAAAGGTTAAACAGAAATTTTCCCAGTGTTAAAAAAATTCAAAAACATATTTTTGAAGACACTAGTATTACAGTCTTAAACAAACAAACAAACAAGCAAAAAAAAGGCACACAACTGGCAAATAAGATTTTTTCTTGCAAGAGAAGCTAGCTAGAACTCGAGATAGTTATTTTTGGGTTGTGTATAAAAATGTTTGATGTATCCTGTGGCTGACTACAGTTGAAATCAGAGTTATGAATCTTAGTATCTTTTGAATAGTTAATATGAGTTTAGGGGTTCATAAAACATTAGAAAAGTGGGCTTTGTATTTTCAAGTGATCTGCATTTTCTCCAGTCAAGAAAAGTTTCAGATGTGTCTGCCTGGTTCCAAGGATATATATGATTATGTGTAACACCATTTTCCAGTGTCTTACTGAAGCCAGAGNATATCTGTTATTTCATTTATGATTCACTGTAATCTCCCTGCTTGATTTAAATCAGCAAAAGTTACCACAAAGACACCCTTACAATAACAAACAGGCACTTAACCTGGGTTTTGTTTTCTTGCTTTTAAACAGATGTTTATTCAGGTTTTCAAAATATACCTCACAGACTTCCATCGTAAAAAGGTTACTGATGATTTGTTGAAGAAAATCCTTTTAAATCAGGAAAATGTAAGTGGATTTGTTGGTTCATATTTAAGACCACACAAAATAAAGAGTTAATCTTATTACCACAGCAGGCCATTTCACCTACTTGTTTTAAACAGCAATGTCATTTGTAATCTATATCTGAAGAAATGCAAAGTCCCTTGTTAGTTGATTTTCTGCATTAACTTGTGTGCTTTTTCTCTTTGTTGTTGTATGCAGTGATCTGTGTCATCTGTTAAAGATAAAATATTTTGTAGTTGAATCCATTTAAGCAAACAGAACATTTTGAACCTTATTCACTCAGATTTAATAATTTCTAATTATCAGGGGCTTTGTTTTGTCCCATGTATCATTGCTGATAAAATAGCAGGAAATAAAGTAGCAGTATGAAGCTCAAGGCTTTCATCAGGGGAAAATATACTCCTTTTCTTTATCATCCTTTCTTCTTTAATGCACATCCAAGTCCATATGCCACTTCTGAACTGGATCACATATATCGACAGTCAATATGCATTTCAGGTGGAGTAACAGTACTATTTTTAAGGTTATTACAAGGAAAAAATCTTTACAAAACTATAGAAAATAGGAGAGCTATTGGTTCCACTTTCCATTTTCCAGTTTAGAGTCACAGAAAATTGTGCATTGAGAAGCACATCTCAAGATTGTCTGGTCCAGCCTTCTATAGGACGCTTGGCTTTCTGTAAGGTTATCCAGTGCCCTGCCAATCCAAGTCTTGAATGTTTGCACTGAGAGTACCCTAATCACAGTACTGATTATATTTTTCTTCCACGTAGATGGAATTTCACGTCTAGGCATTAGTCTATCATCTTGTGAGCTCTAGTTGTTGACTACTTTGTGCAGTCTCACAATCTGTGAGTTACTATAAGGCATCTCTGTAGTTGTACCTTATGATTTATATCAGAATGCATTTTGCCTTAAAGCACTCTTCTGCCTTAAATTCTCAGGTTTAGTGTTAAAGCTTTATTGTTATTGTACTTTCTAGATGAAAAGTGAGATGAGGTGTACAAAATCCTTTTACAGGTGGACTTCTGGTAATGACTTCAAATTGTAAACAGAGCTAATCTACAACAGGCATGTTTCCTGATAGAGTCTCAGTGAAATTTGATGGCATTGGTGTCTTCATGCACCTGACTAAGCTGCTGCAAGACAAAGACTAAATTTGGATTATTAGATGCAGTAATTGCCAGAGTGGCCCAGTTGTTAAAGTGCCAGTATGGGGTTCCTAAATCCTAGATGATAGAGAGAAAGATCTCGTAAACCTGAAAGTCTTAGAGGTGGGATATCATACAAGGAACAAGGCTGTTTATGACCACCTTGTAAAAGAGATGTTGGCAATAAGCAAAAGTGTTACATGTTTTATTGCAGACAGCGTTTTTCTCTTTTAATTCCCCATCATAAAAATTCATGGGATTTTGATGAAATTGTTAGTGAAGCTTGTCAAACTCTGGTTACATTTCTTTAAGGCATAAGGACATCAAGTTAATGCATCGACACACAAAATTCAGTGGTATTAGAAGTCAATGCTTGCTATAAAAGGCATGTTGCAGTGAAGGAAGAATCACCCTTTTTGGTATCAACCTGCTAGGCAATGGCAGCAGACTAGTATTTGTTAACAGCAGCTTTCAGAAAAAATCGCCCTGGTTTCTAAGGACTGAAAAACTGTAAAACCTCATATAATCATGCAGCCTGTAATTTGTCCCTTATGAGCATTACAGGTGTGTTCATCTGTGTGTGCAAGCACTCAGCAGGAATCACTATCTGATTATCACCTACATATTTATCTGAGCTTTTAAACACAGCGTGTACACACATAGCTGCTATTTAAGATGGAGCACATACATTAAAATAAAAGTATTTGTAGGTAGATTCCAGGGGTTATTAGTATAAAAGCTCATGAAGCAGTGTTTACTAAAACTTGAATTCAGAGAAGATGGGCAATGGTCTTGATTGTACTCACATCCTAGTGGAAATGTATGTATCTGTATTAAGTTTAGTTCAGAGTTGCCATGTATCTGGAGATTTCCTTGCTTGCTACAGAAGGCACATTACCAAGAGACAGAACTATCTGAACACTCCTGTTCAGCTTCCTTAGCCACAAGCCAGAACTGACCTTCAAATTCACTCCCAAATTTAGAAGTTATGTCTGGTTTTCTGTTTAACAAATTGCTTGATTTTTTTTCCTTCAGGATTTTGAAGAATTACAGAAACAACTTGACTCTAGACTCCAGAATACTGAAATGTCAGGAGCCCATAATTCAGAGTACCAGACTCTAGAAGACCTAGAAAGGAAAGAAAGAGAATATTCTGAGCACGTAATAGATAATGTAACTTTCTAATTTTTAATAAAATTTTATTTTGATGTTATTCTTTTGGTGGGGAGTTCTTTAGTGCAATTGTTGAGTAGTCCACAGTTAGTATTTTGTATGTGTACAAGTCCTGAAAACTTTTTTACATTGCTCCAGTATTTTAAATCACCTTTGGGTGGCAATATGTTTTTTATAGATAAAATATTTTTTATGTTTTTTGTAAAACACTAATGTTTTATCAGCTGAGAAATGTCTGCTGCTTGTCTAATGCTAAGATTTCTTTCAAGCCTATGCGTAGCCTGACTTTTAGGATTTTATCCTAGCACCTTGCTTTTGTCAATCCTTGCAACTGACTAAGAGAATAATAAGAGACTACAATTTTTTTCTCAGCTGAAAGTACTGAGAATATAGTTGCTGAGCAATGTTTTAGTATGTTTTGTGCATTTACTTTAGCAAAGTGTTTTTCTTTAGCAACTTTCCACATGAGAATATAGTTACATTTTTTGATGTAAAAATACAGTTTGATAGCAGGCATTTGATTTTCAAAATAAAGATTTTTTTTTCTCTAAAGTAGGTTCACTGTCTCAGAATAGCTTTCAGGCTAGAAAAATGGAGGTTAAGAACATTCTATGCATTATTTTCCAGTAAGCTGAGTAATATTCTTCCCAGCCCTGTTTTTGAAGTTTGAGCAAATTGACTGCTGATTAAAATGAGAGAGTGACAGCTCTGTGGGCTGCCTGTGCTGACTGACTGTGGCACTTCAGCCCTGGACCAAACAGCCCATCACCTCAGCCTTGGGCCTTTTTCATACAGGAGTTAACATTTTTTAATGTCTGTTGTTTAAGTGTTTCACTGGGAATTTTCTCAGCTTTCTTTTGATTCTCTGAGCCCTCCACTTTATACCTGAACTCTTGGTAACATTGGGACATCTATGTCAAGTTTCTTTCGAACTTTAGCTTTGCTCAGTGGAAAATTGATTGTTTAGAGTTTTCCAGACTTAGTCACTTAAAAAGAATTGCTGGCAACCTTGCTGAGCAACATGAGGCATTTATTCACCAGCAGCAATCATCCTTCAGTGGGTCTGTCACTCTCGTGCCTGCAGATGCTTTTCATCGTACTGAAAATAATTTCTCCTCTATGCAGATTTGTATAGATCAGTACCTTCCACTAATCCAATCTTCCCCTGAGAGTATAAAGGGGTTTTTGCCATGCTCACAGATGCCATAATCCCATTTTTTCCAAAACTCATGGATACGTAATATAAATCTTGGTGATGGATGCATTTTCTTACAATTTCACAGACTGCAGAATATTCACAGTTGTGCACAATCATATTTGTGAAATCAGAACCTAAAAGTAGGGATTGTCCATACAATAATCTGTCAGAACTGGCACATACACTGTGCTGACACTGCATAAAGTATTTAATTCCAACCAATAAAGTGCTTATGTAGCATCTGACTTTGAAAGGCTTTGATGGTGTAAAACAGTAATAATTTTCAGTTTTTCATTTTTTGTAAAAATGTTGTGTGACTAGAATACCTGCTCCTACAGCTAAATAAACTTCCCAGAATAAAAGGGCTGCAGTTTATCTTTTATATTTTTACTACCAATACTAAAAACCTAATAGGCTTTTATAGATGCAATATGTAGAGAATTAACAAGTTCTTAGCTAGTTGGAAAGACTAACTATAGTTATTGTAAAAGGTCAGATTTGACCTATTGGTTATGTGCCCTCACCAATATATATATATATATATTTAATGTATATATAATATATAATAGTCTCTTTATCTTTGCAAATTGTTCAGTAGAACTAATACTGAGAGCTGTCTGTAATCTCAGTGACTTGTTTCTCAGTAGACTCATATATATGCCTCTTTCTGTAATGAAATACCAGATGATTAATGAGGGAACATGGGTTGTTTTTTGATTTTTTTGATTCATATTCCACAGATGGAAGCTTTCTGGAAGCAGACTGATAGAGCCCAGCAGGCTTTTTTGGACCAATCAAAATGCTCAAGTGCCAAAGCAACAAAGATAATGATGGATGTGTCTGAGAAGATGATTGCAGTAGAAAGCTTGTTACGTGAATCTCAAGACTTGCAAGTGATGGTAAAGTAGAAAAAGCAATAAAAATTGAAAGAGATTTAGTCAGTCTGAACAGAAATAATTATGTCAGTGCACAGAGTCTGTCAGTCCTGCCTCAGGAGTGATGTAGACTGCTGAATCCAGTTGTCTCTTGGAGCTTTTTTTTGCAAAGAGTTCACCTTCCATTGCAGCTTAGGAAGACTCACAGGAGCGTGAACTGTCTGCACTTGAGTGCCAATTCTCAGAATACCACCTAGATTGTCATATTAGGAGAAAGTATTATTAATACAGCTGGTGAACCGGGAGCAAGAGCACTAGATCTAATAATGGAGAATCATTACTGTGGGTATTATGACATTTCTTTATGTTTCAAAGCGTTTATCCTACTTTGATTGACAAATCGTAATTTAAATTTGAGGGTGATTCTGTGTGTTCTGTGACTTTAATTGGAATTGAAAATTCTTATCAGCTGTTAGTGACATCGTCCAAAGTGGGAAAACTATGTTCATAAATGCACCAGCACTGAGCTTTATGTTGTGTGAAATCTAAAACATCCTTTATTATTTTTTGCACAGGATATACTGAAAGAGTTACATGGAATTTATAGATTAACATAAAATTGGAATCACTGCATTTATTAGTAATTTGGAGTATAAACAGATACAGTAATTATTAGCTTGTTTGTTTTGCATTGGAGCAGCTAAGTAGACTGAGCTGGCCAGGTGTGAAAAAAGTCTTTGCTGCTTGTCACACTTGACCCAAACTGGGCTGCTGTACAGTAAGTTCCTTCAGATGGGCAGACTGCAGATAAGATGTTTGGATACAGATAAAGGAGATATTCCTACCTGAAGTCACTACTTCAATGATGCTGAAATCTCATTGCAGAGGTCCTTGTAGGTACATCTCTATTAATGACAGTAGATCAGAGATCTGTGGAATAATTTGGGTTGGAAAAGACCCTTAAGATCAAGTCCAACTGTTAACTTGGCACTCTGTAGTCAGACTTTCTAATCTTGCAGCATTGTTTAAAGTAGCTGCACTTTCACCCAGGAAATCTTTCTCTACTGTGATCATGGGCTGCTTCTTTAATAGTGCAATGAAAGCTGCTAGGCCATAGGTAATTATACTGATTTTTAGTGTGTGTATTGAACTCTGTCTGACCGTGTATTTGAAGCAATCACAGCATTATCAGAATCAGGTGTGTGTCCCCATTTCAAAATGAGGACTTGTACTGGTGTGCCATATAGTATCTTGAAAAGAGGTCCAGGACTTCCATGTTCTCTTCTGTCCATCTATCCTCCTTGAGTATTTAAGTTTGTTCTGTAAGGCTGTTGTCTTTTCCAGACTTAATTCATGTCTTCTTGACAGCTACAAATAATGAAAAACACCAATAATTTTAGATTAGCTCTTGCTACTGAGCATG
>VZTN01013648.1:384533-411879 GCA_013400515.1 Erpornis zantholeuca | reverse complement strand
TCAATGCTTTTCCTGCAAAACCTTCTATCTGTAAGTTAACAAACCAAATCTTCTAAGATGACAAATTCCCTGCAACAAAATAAGAATGCCTATATTACTGCAGAAATCCTTTTCAATGCCCAAGTTACAATACAGCTCCACATTGCTGTCACATGCAACTGTTTCTCTTTGCTAGGCTGTACCCGAGAACAACTAAAGGCTTCAAAGTGAGTTTAATGCATCTACAGCTGGTATTTCTCCTCCAATTAGTTCTATTAACCTGGGAAATAAAATTGAATAATCCTTACTGGTAATACTACAAAAAAGAATAGACAAAAAATATTGTAGCCTTCCTACATAAATTAATGAGGCAATATCAGGGATTATAATGGCTCCAGTATGTACAGAGGTTGTCTGGTAACAAAGATATTTTAAAATAAGATCAAAGTTCTGCAGAAAGGTAATTTTCTCCAGTAGAAACGCTGTGGTAAATATTTAGCTTTTCTCCGGAATAATTAACACTCTTTAGGTAAATATTTAGAAGTATTCTAAAGTTCCAAGCAAAGAACAATTGAGGTTACAACTAAATCAGACCCTCTGAAGCAAAGAAATGCAGCTTAAGCAACATCTTTGCCCTTAATATCCAAGAGCAGTATAGAAACAAGGAAGCATTCATATCCAAGTACTGCTAGTTCTTTGGAAAAGCAAAAAAAGATTACACTACAACAAGGGGGGGAAATAGTCTTTCTGAAAAAGAAGTCAGTGGCAAGGAAGAACTTCTGCCTGCATAAAAACCATGTGGAAGTTATAACACTGAAACTTTAATGAAACAGACGTCATTTACAAGACACAGAAAAATTATGCAACTTACTGGTGATCAGGAGTTTTATTCCATCTGAATAGAATTCTCCCTACCTTGTCACACATTTCTAACAAATTTAAAAGCTCTAATCCATTTTAGAAGGCTTGATAGCAACAAACCTGTGCTTCTCTCTCAAATCTGCAGGGCAATAGCAACACTGTGGAATAAACCTTCTACTGTTTTAATCTAAGTCAAACAGTGAAGTCTCACAGGATAATTATGTTCATGTAACATAACTAAACTAGTTGCTGCTCAAACTTAATTAACACCTAATGGATCACTTGTGACTGATTTCTGAAGCCTTTTTATGAAACCATGAAGGGCCTTCTCAAAACATCCCACCCCAAAGCAGTTACAGCTCCTTCCTTCCATTCAGTTCTCTGGTGCATTTTCCTCTTTTTGAAACACATTCTCTCCCTTACAACATGATGCCATATTGAAACAAAAGCCTAATTATACACAAGGGATGAACAAATTGCAATCTGAACATGAAATCAAGTAATTGCTTCTTGCTTCAAGTATCCTTTACCGTAACATTCTGTCTGCTGGAGCTATTCCTCCACTATTGTTTTTCCACAGAAAAGAATCATTTTTCATCTGGGCTACTGGAAACTGTTTCAGTGTGAACCACAGCTCCAACCATTAAGCCACTAAGTAGGGGGGTGTGGATCCATTATGCAATGTTCATTTGAGAGCCAGCACTATTGACTTCAGCCCAACCAATTCAGCTTCACATTTATTCACAGCTTCCAACTTTCCTGACAGCATTTATTTTCTCTTCTTAGAGTCCCTGCCCACACTACTTCCCAGCACAGTGTCTACTGCAATAAAAAGTGGTGTCAAAAATCTTAAAATATGCTTTGTTATATTGTACAAAATGTTGAAAAGAACCATTTCAGCAAATCTATGAAGATTCCACAGAATTCTCTCCAAGTCAAAGAACTAGGGAAAGACACTCAGGCCTCTATCCAGACACTAAAATCATAACTTACATATAAATGAAAGTGTAGGAAGTGTGACAAAACTTTTGGCGCAGTAACAGGGAACTTGAGCAGAAGAGTTTGCAGGTAGATCTCCAGTTCCTTTTGTCTTTTCTCCACCAGGCTTTTGGAATTTTTTCCAATGATCTTCTTTGGTGGTAACAGATTTTTATCTATTTTCTTTTCTGAAACAAGCTGAAAGACAAAGACCAGAGTTAATACCTTACACACCATCTGAACTTGCACAAAAGATGCAACAGAACACATTAAGTGCATGTTGCCTGATCCTGGGAAGACCCAAAAATAAAATTACTTCAGTAAATTTAGCTACTGCCTTCAAAGTATTAGGTATTTTCAGAAAGAACATTTTGTCATGGAATGATCGGAGTTTAGTAACAGTGTCTGCTCAAAGAATCACTCACAGTAGGAGGACAGAATGTAACAAATGTGATAAAACAACAAAATAACCAATGCATTTCTGAGAAAGCAGAACACTCTTGAATAAAGCAGAATTTTCTTTATTTTCATTTGTTTTTTATCAGCACTGGTTGGTAACTATCCCATGGTACTTTAAGGACATTTTTATCATCCACCCTGATGAGACTTTGGTCACCAAATCAGCTGATCATAAACATCCTTAGCAAAAAGTTCAGTGACTGCAGACTGAACTCTCCTCTCTGACACAGCTTCCACCCAAAGCTAAAGTTGTCCAGATCAACCTCCCCCAGCTCAAGAGGGGAGTGTAACAGGGGCAAGCAATAATGTTCTCGCAAAAAGGACTTAGTCTGCAGTTCAGATGGTATCTGGCAGATATTGTCACTCTTTATTGAAGAAAGAAACTATGTAAAACAGAACTACAAGAACTGTACAATGTTTTGTAAGAGACCAAGGCCACAGTTTCAACATTCTTACCTTTTCATGCAGGTCATGGAAATCACTGTAACGATGTTTGACTGTCCACTGATGATTGCCAACACTGACCTGAATAATGTACACCTGAAAGGATGAAATTCAAGTAAGGACACTGTAAAACATTTGCCTTAAGGAGAAGCTGACTGTGAGACCTACTGGTTGGTGGAGCACTGTAAGGTGGTTCTACATTCTGCAAGAATCAGAGCTAACAAAATGCTAACCCCAGCTCTGAGGTGACTTTGCTGATGTGGGATGCCTGAGCTCACTCATGAGGCTGCTCCTCACGCAGCACAACTGTGCCTCAGTGGAAGGCAATGGGTTTCATTTTTGCAACCCAAAGGTTAATAACCAAGGGCTCCTAATCTACTTCTTTTTCTGAAAGTTTCTGCTAACTGAAGTTGGTATTCATTGCTACAAGCCTGAGCCAGCAGCATCCCTTCTTCCATCTACCAAGTTCCACAATGGGCAGAGGAACTTGGCAACCATCCTGCTGTCACTTCAGTTAAGCAGAAATCTGGAGCTTAACTCTTGAGAAACCTAAACAAATTCTTGGTTGGGTGGATGCTATGTTATTCCTTCTAGAGTAAAGCGCACAAGACATCTTCCTGAAGAGTTACTGTGTCCAAAGAATCACTACAATTATCTAAAGCAACCCAACCTTTCCTAATATAAAACTAAATAATTTTAGCCATGCATGTACCAAACAAAAATTTTCATTCTAGCTGACTTTCTGGATTGAACAATACTGGTTTTGCAGCAAACTCAGTCTACCTTTAGATATGCCAGAAACAAGTCATTCCAAAGAAATTTTAAAGGCACAAGACAAAACACAAGCAGAAAACAAACAAGGCTCAGCAAAACCAGTTCCACAGCTACTTGTATAGAACAAATTAAATAAACTATATTATCCAATCCAACTACACTCCATGGGGAAAACACCAACTTGTAATCAAATCTTGAAAGCATTTAATACAGTCGAAAACTTGCTTACTACCACAGATCACCCAGAGCTGACTCATAGCTTCTATGAGGATGATACACATCTAGTTGCTAAAACCACTTGAGAAAACAAAAAGCATCAACAGTTTCAATCTGTTACATAAAAAAACCAGTTTTTGTTTAGAGTGAGTACAGAGCAGCACAATGTCAAACATTAAATAGAATACCACCTGCATTTTAGAAGATGAACTATAGCTCATGCCAGTTTTATTTTGGTAAGCATCTGACACTGGCTTACTGAACAAAACCCAAGCCCTGCAGAGAACCAAACCAAGATGTCTGACTAGAGCACACAGCGAGTGACACATCAGTGCTGGGATGAGCACCGAGAACACAGAAGAATGCCCACAGAGAATTATGGACTCAATTACAGCCTGTGCCTGTTTTCCTGTCATGTTGTGTTGGGAAATGGCAGATCAGGATTAATCACTGTACCAGTGACAAACCAGAACAGGAATAACACCAGCATTCAAAAGCACCTCCTAACCCCAAGGAAAGCAAGGAGAGACTCAAAGAAACTACACTTAAAAGTAAAGAAGTATTACATTTATAAGCCATAATAAAAATACCAGTTCTTTTGAAAAGCTGACTGTACTAAACTATGTCAGAGCAAGCAGCACATCTAAATGCAATACGCATTGAGTACACAAGGCATGAAACCTCAGATTAGACACTGGAAACTCAGCAACTTCACAGGTCCCAACTGACAGCTCACTAGGTGAGGAAGAACCCCCTTCTCCCAGCATAAAACAGAGCAAATTTGGAATAAAGGTTTCATATCCTTTGGCTGAAATGGCAAGCACTGACCACTTCTAGAAACACAGCACTTAGTGAAATCGACAGGTTAGGGAAGTACCTGTTAAAGTGAGTGTTTACATGCACTGATACAATTCCTCAAATTTAGTCTTTAAAAAGCCATAGCGTTCCCCATCTAGAAGGCAGCCAGAGCAGATAGTACATATTCACCCCCCAACAGCATCAGTATGCAGAGACAGCAACTGATTTCATATCAATCCACAAGCTGCCATTATCTTGAAGAAGAAATATATAAATGCAATATGGTGATGTGCTTATTAAGACTTGTCTTAATATAGAAACAAATAGTTTTAAAGCAAAAAATCCCCTTAGATATCTCACTGTTTTAGGAGCTTAAGTTCATCATCAACAAATTTTGAGTGCACTAATATGACAAGGCTGACAGCTTAAGGTTCCCCAAGGGCTGCCCGTCACACCAAGTGCTAAGGGAATATGTGGATAAATGATGACATTCTCACGCTGCACTTTCTTCCAGACATAAATAAATACACCGTGTGAAATCCTCACCCATCCTTATGCCACAAGCTGCACTTCTACCGAGCTAAAACACAAAAGCCTTTATGTTCACAGGATTTCCTCCTCCACCTCTCTCTACCAAACCCTTTTGTAAATAAAGTTTGGTCCATCTTTCTGTAAATCAGTTCTTTTGGATACGTTCCACTTTGTAAAGTGTTTGGCATATTTGCAGTGCTGTGTGTATTTTCTTTATTTTCTAACAAGCCACTACAAGTTCTTTGCAATTAAGAGCCCACAGCACCAAACAGCATCCCTTCATCTTCCTAAATACTGAGGGGTGAAAGACCTACTAAACATTTTAAAGCCAGCTATTAAACGAACAAGAGTGATTCCAGACTGCTTTTTGTTCACTTCCTGTACACAGTACAAAAACCTGCCTACCTTGCCTTACATGGAAAACTTGCATTTCTACAGCATGTCTCATCCAACTGCACACACTTCAGTACCGTGAAAGAACCAAACAACAACCCAACACTTAAATGACAGAGCTCTCCACAGGAAGCCTGGGACACAGGTGTGACTACAGCCAGCAGGTCCTAAATTCCAGAGTAGTGATGCAGTCACATCTCCTCCTCCCTGCCTCATCAAGTAAGTCAGATAGTTTACATCCATTCAAGGAAGCAACAGTATTTTCCTTAAATATCAAAGTTAGTATTTATGTTAAAAACAGCTGCAAAAGACAGGAAAAGCAGGAAGGCAATTGTAGGCCAAACAAATGCATAGCAGGAAACAAACGAAGCACTCACAGCCTTGGGGCCTTCTACTCAAAACCAGTCTTCAGTCAGCATCAGCTGGACCAGCACACCCAGGAAAAACACCCTGTAAAAGTGCTCATACCTTACTAACCCAACAGAAAACACATCAGCCAGGGGAGGATTTTTTCCTGCTGGATTTACCCATACCTTGCCTTTCACGCTAAAAACTCCAACAAGAATCACATTTTTGAAAGTACCTTCAACATTACACAGAACTGTGGGCCTCCCTGATATATTCTACAGGATCTAATACCAGAACTGTCAAATGGATGTCATTACAGTCCCCTTCTATTGAGATTGAGCTATGAAATACAGAGTACAACAAGAAGCTCATATGCCACAAGAAAAACAACTCTTTCAAAAACAAGGACATAAATAGGATCACAGCCCCCTAACCACATGATAATAGATGAAGATGCAGGTTGCCACAGCCGTATTTCCTTTCTTATCTTTACCAAATTTGGCTTTTACACCATTTAACAATCTCTGTCCTGGTGAAGGTCTTTGCCTTTGGTCCTTAAGCATCACTCAACTAATTCTGAGCACTAAACACATGCTATTTTTTTTCTGAAACTTTTCACCCTGTGATTAATTTTGTAAAACTTCTGCTTTCACTAAAAGATCTATTCCCACATTTCTAATGGCTAGGGCCTGTCTCATAAAAGCTGACTGCAGACTTAGAGTCCTGCTAACAGCTTCAGGAGGTTTATACACAGGCAAGCTTAGTGCCACCATGCCTTCAAAAATACAGCAAGAAAATCAAAGTAGGACCAAATACTAGTAAATCTTGTCTTTCACACACTGTACTTTTAAAGCTCCCAAGAAAAACGGCATTAAAATAGCATGGTATTTCCATAACCATCAAAGAAAGAAATGTGGCCTTGAAAAAAGTAAGCTTCCTTAGGCTTAGCTGCAGCAGCTTAAAATGCTATCTTCAACTATCAGCTGATCAGATGAACACTACCTCCACAATTACACACCTGAATTACAACTTGGTCTAGAACATTAATGGTATTATCAAAGGGTGGCCATACCAAAGCACTTGTTTGCAGGCTGAAGCAGCAAAGGAGTTCCTGTTTCACCACCTGCAATATAACTTCCAGTGGGATAAGGGGGCAGATAATAGCAACATTTTGTCAACTGAATGCACTTGATTTTCTCATTCACTGGTATTCCATAATACTGATGGAAATTCTCAACACCAGCACCAACACTGCTGAGTCTTGGTTCACACCCGAAATGGAAGTTTCCAGTCCCCAAGCCACAGGTCTCACGGTGCCTCTCGGCTGACTGAGGGGTGAACCACATCCTAACACAGCCCCCAGTAACACCGCAACAGCAGTGGTATCGTTTCTGTGAATACACATCATGCAGCTAAGAGAATAAGCTCATGCACCTCTCAAAAATTCATTTCAAGCTTCTAGCCAACTCCTTCAGTGAATGCTCAGTATGTTTTTGTCTGTGAATATGACAACTCACTACCTGAAAGTCATTCCCACACAATCCTTTTTCAAGGGTCATCACCTGGGAAGGAGTTAGGCTCTTCATGTGCCACAGCTGTGTAAAGCTCTGTCCTATTAACAACTCAGAAATCACTCTCCCGTTGCTCTGTTTTCCCTGGATACCTTTAAAGAGGCATGAGCACGAAGTATTACTTGTATCCATCACACAAGTTTCCAAACACTATCTTTCTAAACCATTGCTCCCTTCTCTCTTTTACCACAGAAGGAAGAAGCCTGATGTCATCCATGTGCGTTTTACCGAAAAAAGGTCTTTCAAATCACACTAAAAGAAGCAAAAGGAGAAAACATTTTTTAGTTATATAACTAAAGGGTGGTGTGCTCGAGACATTTTCTGTCTGCAGAACTGTTTTAGGATGAGCTTCTTCCTGAAAAACAGACCAATTAACTCTTGGTAGGATGCGAGCAGATAAAAAACAAGTTGTACACCAAAAGCTTCATTCCTTCCCCAAATGAAAACACTACTAGCATTTTTTTTTTTTTTTGGTGGGGTAAGAGAAAAACTGTCTATCTTAAATCATCTGATTTCCTCTGGAAATAAGACCAGAGACTTTTTTTTTTTTAATGATACTTCCACGAGAAGGAAAAATTTCCTGCTTTGTTTAGTCCACCTTTGAAAGCTGTGTTTACTCGACAGCAATTTTCCATAAACATACGCACATACACATAGATATATACGGGCAAGAGTATGACATTTGCTCACGGAGCCTCCGCCTCTCCCAGAGGACCAAGGCTACGCGGAGCTCGCTGCCGCTTTTCCCGGCTGAGCCCCGCTCCCACGCGGCTCCTTTCCCCCAAGCCCCTCGGAAACTTGTGCCAAATGCCTCGCTCCGTCCTCAGCGTGGGCACAGCTCCAACCGGGCACTGCTGCCGGAGGCAGCCCAGTACCGAGCCCGGCCTCACCCGCTGCCCCGGCACCGCCGAGGAGGCGGGCCGGCTGCCCCACACCTTCTCCGCTCGGTGCCCCCATCCCCGCTGCCCGCACGTCCCTCAGGGCCTCCCTGCTCCGCACCGTGTATGTCTCCACCAGCTCGGAGCCCAAGACTCGGGCCTCCCGCGGGGGCTCCTCGCCGTCCTCGCCTCCCGCCGCCGCCTCCATGTCGTCGGGAGAAGCGCCGGGCTGCGGCCGCTCANGGGCAGAGAGGAGGGGCTTGTGGCCGGCGGGGCGGGGCTATGGCAAACGGGGGCGGGCTTTCGTCTAAGTGGACGCGCATGCGCGCTCTCTCTGGCCGGGGGGTGTCTCGCCGTGCAATCCAGTGCTATCTGGTGGGATCCAATGGAATAGGATCCAGTCCATCGCAATCCAGTGGAATCCAATGGAATAGAATCCAGTTCAGCAGAATCCAGTGGAATCCAATGGAACAGAATCCAATCCAACGCAATCCAGTGGAATCCAATGGAATAGAATCCAATCCAGCACAATCCAGTGCAGTCCAATGGAACAGAATCCAATCTAGCTTGATCCAGTGCAATCTAGTGCAATGAAATCTCATGCAATCCAGTCCAATACAGTGAATGCAATGCAATGCAATCCAATTCAATCCAGTACAACCCAGTGGAATCCAATGAATCCAACCCAGCTCAATCCAGTGCAATCCAGTGGGATGCAATCCCTGCAGTGCAGAGCTGCCGAGGGCTGAGTTCCTTCCCAGCTGGTGGCCGCCCATGTGCGGCTCTGTGGCCACCAAGGGACACTGTCACGCCAGGCCAAGGTGCTACCACAGTGGTTCTGTGACTGAGCTGCCTGGTGCCACCTCTGAAACAGAGCTGAGGACCTGGGCTGATAGGCCAGACCTCAGGAATGAGCCCAGAGTGAATTCCAGGTGTTGTTCGGAGTGATTTACTGACAACATGGACATTACTTTTACTGTCCCACTGAGCATGGGGAAGTGTTTTGAGCCAGGGCTCACTAAAAGATGTTTCCAGGAATTTGTAACAGAAGTGCAGCATCTAAAGGATGGCAAGCAAACCCTCCTCAGCCTTTTCCCCTGAGCTGAACCTGAGTTGCCCTGAGAGGGAGTCACACTATGGCAACCTTTCTGACAGGCTCAGTGTGCACCCCAGGAATAGAAAATTGCAGGAGAGAGGATATAATGAGTTTCTTTAGGAGCATCTGAGTGCATTAAAATTGGTACGTCATCTAAAAAGATTATATTTTGGCAGAAGGATGCATCAAGCATCCATCAAGGCTTTGAAATATACTCTGCACAACATTACACACAGAGGGATTTGGTTTTAGGCTGTCAAGTCACAGGAGATTTTGTTAAAAAGCACCTTCCAGCAAAATGAAGGCGGCATCTGTCTGCCCTTCCTTATGTTATGTGAGAGAGGATGCAATTAGCTCAGTATGGTGTAATTAATAACAACAGAAGTGCAAATGCCCTGGCTGGATGTGTGGAGCTGCAGGGACAGATGCCACCAGGACCAGGGTGGCAGATGAGCAAACACACCTCTGCAAATGGCACTGGACAAACCCATTCTGGGTTTTTTTCATTGAAAAATGTTTTCCCTTGGTCAGGATGTAGCCGAAGGATGATGTGTACAAGGACAAAACACAGAGAGCAGAGACAGCCCAAGAGGGATTTTCTAACGCTGTCCTAGCATCAGAAACTGCTGCTGAGCTCAGCCTCTTCATGAGATAATAAGTGGGTTTGGAGAGCAACTTTAATTAAGCTTCCTCTGAATGTCCCGTCTCCTTAATTAAATAACAATTTGCAGCACTGGCACGGCTGTCGGGTTTGAGCAGTGCCCGTCTCCTCCTCCTAAAGCAGTTCCTGCCTGCAGGCACTGTGATGCTCATGGTGCAACAGCTCTGTCCTGGCTCACACAGAAGAGGCAATGACAGGAGCAATGTGGCTGAGGAAGGGGGAAAATGGGGCCTCCTTCAGCTAAAATGTTCTGAGTAGTGTTTAGGAAGCAGTAAATTGGATTTTGCAGAGCTGGGTCTGGACTCTCTCAGGGCCTGGTACCCAAGGCAGGGAAGGGGGATGCTGGAGCATTTTTGTGCAGTTTGGAGCCATGACATAGCCCAAGAAGCAGTGCAAACATCCCTGATCTCAAATAAAATTGCAACGTAGTTGGGCTTCTGCCTTTTATCTCATTATATTTGACCTGAAGCATGCCTCTGCTAGTTTTGCACTGGGTTACAACTGCTTAGAAATGAAAACCTGAAACAAGGTTTTGAAGGAAAAAAAGCACAGTAAAGCTTCCCAGTTGTCTTGGTACTGTGGACTGACTGACAAGTGGGGCAGCACGTCAGGATGCAGCTGGAGCTGGAGCTAACAGGCTGCACCTAACCACAGTGACAGCCGGTGTGCCACCAAGCCAGCCGTGCCCAGATTAAGGGCACTTGTGCTGGCAGCCCTCCTCAGGCTATAGATAGCCACACTCCCTCATACTGCCATGGTGCTCGTGTGAGGAGGCAAAGGAAGCAGCAGGAGAGGATAGTTTTCCCTCAGAACACCCCATACCTGCAGTAGCCACCCCCTGTGCTTTGCATGGCAGGGGCTCTGGGTTTCTCTACAAAACCCCAATTCCCAATTCTTTTGTAAGCAAACAACATAGGAGAGCCAGGGGATGCTGGAAGCTTTGTCTCCAGGCAGCCAGCGGGGAGGCAGGGGTTGGCATGATGCCACTCACCTGCACCTCCTTCCCCAGCAGGAACATCACCTCCCACTGCCAGATGGGATTTCAGCCTTTCCTCTGGGCTCAGCTCTGTTTTGTAAGTCTCTGCTCCCTTCAGATGTTTGCAGAAGTGCAGCTTTCCCATGCCAGCATGTAGGGTGGCAGTAGCCCAGATTTCCCCTCTCTAGGCACACAGAGCCCCTGAATTTCATCCCAGCTCTCTCCAGCAGACTTTTTAAGGGCAATGTTAGAAGCTCCAGTTCTGCACTACATTGACCCTAAATATATTCTGATGCACCCCAGGGGCTGTTTTCAGGGGATGACTCAGAGCCATCACTTCCCAGGATGGAGGGACAGGGCCAGGAGTGATTCCTCAGCCCCTGCCCCGGTGCCTGGTAGTGCCCAGAGCTGGCACATGCCACCCCACTGTCTCCACAGTGAATCCCAAAGGGTGAGAAGCAGCCAGGGACTGGGGCTTGCCTTGGGGCAGCACTTCCTTGGGAAGGTCTCTGTGGGGTTGCCCCAGAGGTTTTGGGTGATGGTTTGGTTCTGGGGGACAGCAGGTGTCCCATCCCAGCCTGTGCCCTCATCTAAGGGCAGGCTCCAGTGCCCTTTAACAAAATAGCTACTTCAACAATATAGCTACTTCCCTCTGCAGCTTTCTCTGCCTTTTCTGTGTTCAAGGCAACCAAAACATTAAATGCCTTCCAATTAGGAAGACTAAGTGCTTCAAAACTAAATTCCTTAAGTGCAACAGTTTTCCTCTTTATCTGCCACCCCCTGTGCTGAGCAGAGGCAGGGCTGGGCTGACGCCTGGGCAAATCAAGGCCAGTGGGTACCCACAGGACCACAGTTCCTATCGGGCTCTGCAGTGAGTTAATTTTTCAGGACTCAAAACCTGGAGGATGTGATGTGGGGACAGCTCTGTGCTCACCTGCATCCCCACTTTGTCCTGACACCACCCAGGTCCCTGGTTAATGCTGCATTAGCTTGGGCATTCCATTGGGACTGCAGGTTTTCCCATGCACTGTGATTCCTCTTAAAGGAGGATTTTTAAAACAGACGAAAACTTTGAAAATTGTATTTTCAGTTTTGCAAACTAATTCTGAAATGAAGCAGCTGGAGGTGAGACTTTGCCACCCTGAGGTGTCAGAGGCATCTGTAGCCCCTCTGGACACAAGAGGGAGTCCTGAATCATTAAAATGAGAGGTTTGGCTTTGGTTGCTGTGGATTAAAACACTTTTCATTGCATTGAGAAAACTGCTCATCACTTGGAGGCCTTTGGTGTGTTTTGCTCTCCAGTGTGGTGGGGTAAATCTGTGGTAAACCCGCAGTAAATCCAGGAGTGTGGATTTTATCCATTTGCAGTGGGGACAGGACAGCCTGTGGTTGGATAAAGTGTGTCATGATTTCCTAAAGGACCAAGAATTATCCCTGGCATCAAACAGAGTTGATACCCCCATTTCGATGCACATTTTGCAGCCCCAGCTGAAAACAGAAAATTGGGGCAAAGCTCCTCCTGTCTCCACACTTCTCTCTGTGGCACTGGGACGGCACAATCCCCCATCCTCCGAGCCTGCCTGCACCTGGCATGGGCTGCCCCGAGGGCATCGGCCCCAGCTGCAAGTCCCCCCACGGATTTGGGGACACCCAGCAGAGGGGACGGGGGGCTCCCAACACCCTCTGTTCCCACTGCCCCGGGGGACATTTGCTGCTGGACAGGGATATTTTGGGACATGTGCCTTTGCAGTAATGCCCAATTCTGTTTGGCACAGTATAATCTTTCTAAAGCATCTCCCAGGGAGAGCGCTCTGGAGGTGGAGGTGACGTGATGGCACGGGGCCAGCCAGGATAGCCAACTACCGCAATATATCAGCAATTTCGGCAGGTCCTGCTGAAAACTGACGGCTTGATCCCACAACAGAGTCACGAGGAAGCCTCCAGCTGCCGCGGAGCGGGGCTGGGGCCGGCCCCGGACGTGCCAGCGCCGGGCTCGGCGGTGTCCCCATCCCAAGGCACGCGGGCGAGGCATTCCTGGGGGGCCGGGCATGCGGGGCTGCCGTGGGCTGGGACCAGCCCCCGGGGCCGGCACCCCCCTATATCAGCCGTGCCCGAGGGCAGCGCCGGCAGAGTGACCGTGACAGCCCCCGGCCCCTCGCCCACCCGCGCCAGCCATGGATGACATTTATAAGGCAGCGGTGAGTGTCTCCCTTTGGGGCTCTGGGTTGGGATGGGGGTCGGAAGTGGCTCTGGGATTTTTGTTGTAGATTTCCCAAAGCTGCGATAGCAGTAATTCAATGGAGAAATGGAAACGAGAAATAATTACAAGGCAGCAACTTTTAGTCAACATCCTCATCCAGGACACGGACCTTTCCCTCTCTCGAGGCTCTGGAAGTTTCACACTCCACTTACAAGTGTGAAACACTCAACCTGCTGTTAAATTATTTACAATGACCCCCTGGTTCCCTGCTGTAAAGCAGGGAAATGGCTCCTGGGTGAAGTTATAAATCTCAAGAAAACCTGCATGGCATAAGAGGTGACTCCTGGTTTTAGCCCAGACAAAGCAGAGCAGGATTTCCCAGGAAAGAAACATTACCTGTATGGGTTAGACCTCACTCTCTTCTTTCTGGTGCTTTACAACTCTGCCATTGTTATGTTTCCCCCCTCCTTAGCCGAATATTTTTCTGGGGGGCTTTAAAAACTCATGTTTTTTTCTCAGTTTATTTCCAAACCTCCTCCTTTGCTTTGCTGCTCCTGCTCTGTGCAGAATGCAGAATGTGAGCTATGCCCTGGGGAACGTGGAGCATCCTCAGGCTATTTTAACTTCCACAGCTGCATGCTGCACTCACTGTGTAAACCCAAACTATTTGGTCTGTAATAGGAACACTGCATTATTCTGTAACGTAGACAGACAGAGATGTACCAGTGGAATAAGGATGAAAATAGATTCTGGATTGTGTGGATTGCTATTGCATCTGTAACTGGATTTACAGTAAGAACTTTTTGGTGCTTTTTCTCCGCTTAAATATACAGCTTGATCAAGTTTGATTTTAAGCAAAAGCACAAAAAATGCATCATACAAGTCTTATTATGATTCCAAGGTTTTCACAGGGAAGGAATATAATGCTTGGTAGGTAATTGAAAAAAATACCCCCAAATACTCACACATCCTGTCCTTTGGTCAGCCCTGAATGTCGGGAAATGGCACTCCTGTAGTGAACCTGGTTGTGTGCAAAGGCTCAGGAAACACTGAGTCCCCCAACCAACACCTCCAAAAGGGAGAAAAATGGAACCTGTAAAATCAAAGAACATCCAGGCCTTCCTAATTAAGGTTTTAAATTGAATATGTTCTCTGTGACTCAAGGCACAGTCCCTTTCTTCATTGTATAGGGACCACATGCCCATTAATTAGGTAAATGTAGGGTTTGAGTCCTGGGCATTAACTGCCAGCACCTTTACAGAGGCAAAACAAGTCCAAGCCAGGCACAGCTGAGACAAACAGCTCTTTTGTGGATTTATTTCCCACAATTAAGACTGTAAGAAAACATTTACTTGGGCAAAAACTTCCGTTTCCCCTGTCTGACTTCAAATGGAAGCATGGGATGAAGAGCAGAGCTGATAAAAGCAAAATACAGCAAATTTGGCATTACCATGGCTGCTGCAGTGCTGTGAGTTTAGAGCTTGCCTTCCCACACTGCAGTCAGAGAAACCTGTTCCTGGAATGATGTAGAGGGAAAAGAGGAATAAGGCTTCAAACAGCACCCGTGTCCAGAGGCAACTAAGAACAGCTCAAGAGACATCTCTCTGATAAAAATGTTGCTCTATAGTTAGAATCTATTTAATTCACCACATACACCACATCTACCACTTCAGTACCCAAGAGGCTTCAAAAGTGAATAATTTTATATTTTCTGCATGCTGATAGCATATATTAATATTACATTTATGCCAAATCCCCTACGTGCAGCCAGAGAACCCAATGGATTTTCATCTTGCTCACTCATGTCTAGATAAGGTTGTGCAAACACAAAGCTATTTTGGGAATATTTTTAGGCTCTGTTAAGCGGTGCTTACAACAGTGCCAGGGACAAGTGTCCAGATAAAGGGCTGCAAGGATAAATACCAAAGCCTGGGAACAATTGGGGAGCTCATCTTTATCTCCAGCACCTCTCTCAGCCAGGCTTATAAATAGCGACTGCGCCAAGTGTCGTGTTACAGAGCAGGACGTGGCTGTGGCCATCGTGGTGGTGGCTGCCCTTGCTCTGCCCAAACCATGTCTACAGAGGGCCAGGAGCTGCCTGCCTGCCTTCAGCAGCACCAGGGACACACTGGGCTTGGGTTTCCTCCAGCAGTGGATGCTGCCATCCTTAGTGCTTTCTGACAAGTCCTCAGCCCCTGGAGCATGGGGAGTGGGACAAAGTGCTCTGCCTGCTTCCCACAGGCTCTGTCCTGCTAAGGAGAAGTACTTTCCCTGCTTCTTGCTGCAAGCAGGAAGGACTTCCAGCTGGCTTTTGCAAAACCATTGCTCTTCAGGGCAAAAGAATCAGCTTTTGCCCAAAGACAGTGCCACAATTCTGGGTTGTGGGGTTGTGCCCCAAGCAAAACATGGCAGGGATGGGTGTTGGGGGCCACTGGCATGGGGTGGCAGCAAGGAGACTTTTGTGGGGCCAGATGGGGCAGGGAAGGGGTCCTGCCTGGTGGGATCTAGAGAGGCTGTTGACCAGCATAGGAAGGAAAGGTGGATGTTTTCCCAAAGGGGCAGTTGGACAGGGTGGTGAGGTCAGCAATTTCAGATAAGCAGTACCTGGAGTAAAGCCAAAGAGAGAAATGCACTAAAATAGATATGGCACAGAGCTGATTGGTTCCCGTTTCCTCTTCTCATTGATTATTTTCATTAATTCATGCTAACTAATAAGCTCTCACTGATGGTTTGTGGGGATTGAATTGGGGCAGAGTTTGGGAACAGTTTGCCAGTCCATGTCAGCTAATGCCCATTGGCTCCAAAGGCCATTTCTTCAGGGAGATTCCCAAAACAGGCTAAAGGAAACAGCAGCTCCCTTCAGAGCCAGACACCTTTGTAGTAACACTGGCTCAGATGGAAGCAGAGCAGTTAATGCTCTGGATAAGGCAGGATCTTCCTGAACCTAGGGCTGAAGAACAACTACCAGGGATAGTCTTGTCCACCTCTCCCTCCCCAGGGACTTCTCAAGCACATCCCATCTCTGATCTGGCATTGGCTCACATCTGAGCAGCCCTCAGCAGTGCAGCCATCCTGCAGTGAAACCTGCCAGCAACAAGAAATTATCCCCAAATCATTGACAGAGGCATATTCTTTTCCCAGTGGGCTTCCCCTGCTTGTACAAAGGCTAGTTCTGCCATGTGTTACTATCTACTGCTCTAGAGAAGTGATGTTTGCTTCAAAGGAGATGTGAATAATTTTCTAAAGGAGAAGAATCTCTTAGACTACAAAAACTTGCGGTGTCCAACCCCCTCTGGTTGTACATTCCCTGGTCCATGAGGGCGACTCTTGTGAGGTTTGACTGACTCTGGCAAAGGCTGTTGAACAAATAATGTGTCCTTTTAGCAATTAGTGATGCTGACAAAACTAAAATGACTTGGTGTCTGTTTTCCTTACAGGTTGAGCAGCTGACAGAAGAGCAAAAAAATGGTAGGTGCATCTTTAACCTGACACCACAGCGTAAAGTCGAGCTCCCCAGCCAGCAGCCCCGCCTGCCTCAGCAATAACCCTCTGCAAAAAATGCTTTGGCCAGACTGGCCAAGGCAGGGCATGACCCAGGGATCTTGATCCACCAGCATTTCTAGCAAGGCAGTTTCTGTGGTGTGCCTGAGTGTCCCACCACGCCTTCCTGGGCACTGCTGGGGTGCACAGTCAGGGGAGGCTGTGCCTGGGATGAGCCCCCTGCCTGCAGGGTTGAGGTACAGGGTAGGACCTCCTCACATCTCCTCTCCCCTCTCTCTCCAGAGTTCAAGGCTGCCTTTGACATCTTCGTGCTGGGGGCAGAGGATGGATGCATCAGCACCAAGGAGCTGGGGAAGGTGATGAGGATGCTGGGGCAGAACCCCACCCCTGAGGAGCTGCAGGAGATGATAGACGAGGTGGATGAGGACGGTGAGAGGTTTGGGTTTCTTCCATTCTCCCAAGAACCATCCACACCTCTGGAGGTGTGGGGGCCATCTGTGCAGTGCTGGGGACAGGCACAGCTGGGGGAGCAACCTGCAGTGCTGTCAAAGGACACTGAACACCCACCAAACCTCAGCATGGTTCCTTTAGGGAATTTCCAGGCAAAGAGGAACTATGAAAATTTTTATTCCCACAATGATCAGACTGCTTGAACTGATTGTGAGGGGTACTCTGATATTGTACAGATCCTTAAAAAAAAACAAAGTATAGGCTAAATGTAGGAACTGCCATTTCAGAAATGCCATTTAGAGGATTCTGTCATCAGGAAAGTCTCTCACTGCTCAAGTGTACACACCCCCACATAACTAACTGTCAATATCAATTAAATCAGTGAACTGATGATCACACATAACAAAATCCACTGTGGGCATTTGGGCAGAAATACCATACTAAGTAACTAAAAAATAAAAAAAGCAGCTAAAAATCAGGCAAAAAAGGAAAACATCTGAGTCACTGAAAACAACACTAACTGTAACTGTGGGTGCAAAACCACACTGCATGAATACCTGCCTTCTGGAGCTTTCATTATTAGTACCTAAATGAGATGGACAGGTATCTCCATAGCAGGAATTTCCATTCTTTGGTTTTCCCAGAAGGACTTTTGCCAAGGCAAAATGACTGTGAAAGGTAAAAATTCACTTATGAGGTCAGAGGAGGGCCTCAGTCACTTAGTCCAGCATTCCGAGAGCTGACTCTTGCTGCAAGGCTGCTCTCCTGAGGTTTGGCCCTTGGTTGCTGAAGGGAAGTGTGATCCTTCATTGACATTGCCCATCCACCCCCTGTAGCTGCAGCTGATGGTTTCCATTCTGCCCACAGGCAGTGGCACTGTAGACTTTGATGAGTTCTTGGTTATGATGGTCCGGTGTATGAAAGATGACAGCAAAGGAAAAACCGAAGAGGAGCTCTCAGACCTCTTCAGGATGTTTGATAAGTAAGAGCCATGACCACAGTGTGGTGGGGTGGTGGGAGGGGTGCAGCCACCCCCACCCCAGCAGCTCTCTCTGGTCCTGAGCTCTTCTGTCCTGGCACAGAAATGCCGATGGCTACATCGACCTTGAGGAGCTGAAGATCATGCTGCAGGCAACAGGAGAGACCATCACCGAGGATGACATAGAAGAACTGATGAAAGATGGAGATAAAAACAATGATGGCAGGATTGACTATGATGGTAGGACTCTTTCTTGCATGTGGTTTGGTCACAAGCCCTTGGTCATCCCCTCGAGCAGCTCCCACGGTCTTGATTCCCTTCTCAGATGAGCATGAGCTCATGCAGGCAGTGCTGGGCAATACACCTGACAAGAGCATGCGTGCACAGGAGTGGAGGGGTTCTTATGATTGTGAAATGGTAGCAGGGACCTGGGGCTGCCTTAACTGTCCCCTTGCTGTGAAAGCCAGCCCACACTGAAGCACTGCCACTTTTCAGCAGTCCCCTCCTGCCCCCTAAACACAAGCACCATTTCTGAGGGGCTGTATCTTTGAATGTGATGCTGATAAAATGACCCCCTGACCATTTCTGAGCTGAGTCAGTGGCCATGTCCTCCCCCCTGGCACTCACCTCCCGTGTTTTGGTGGCAGCTGAGTGACACTGGGCTCCAGTGACATTTCCAGCAGGAGTCACAAGGAGTCCTCACCACAGTCAGAGGAGCAGCAGCCATCCCCCTCCTTGGCCTCTTGCATATCATGGGGGTGGAAAAGGAGATAGGGCTGGGAAAAGTTGCCAAGAGCACACTTGGCAGCTGTGAGGGCACTTCGATCTCACCTCACACCTCTTGTCTCCGATGTCTTCCCCTTGGCAGAGTTCCTGGAGTTTATGAAGGGGGTTGAATAAATCTGAGGCCAGATGGACAGCTTGCATCTCCTAAACCCTCCAGCTCTGCATCTCATCTCCTTGACTAAGTCGCCTGGCTACTGGCATGAAGACTGAGTGCTGAGAAGGGTGGCCAGGGGGAAATAAAACCTGTTAATACCCAGTGCCTCGGCTGGTCATTCCTTGGAGGGTTCAGTGACAGCTTCACCCCTGTTGTGTACTCATGATGAATGGCACCACTCCTGGGGGCCACTTCTGGCAAGGTGACAACACAGCTGGAGCTTCAAGCCTCCAAGGAGGTATTTTGCTGCCACCCCAGTGGCACAGTCCATCCAACAGTGCCATTGGTGCTTGGTGGGGAGCTGCCATGTTCCATCTCCTCACTCTGCCATGGTGAGCAGGCTCAGGAGCTTGCACTGGTGCCTGCTGGTTTGACTGGAGCCTTGACATCATTTTAGCGATGAAATATGAATTAAAACCCACTTCAGCCGTCACTGAAATCCTCACAGTTCCTCTCCTCCCTAGTGTCACCCTGGCTATCCTGGGTGATAGAGGGTAAGAGGGTACACCCCCTCTTCCTCCCCACCAGCCTGTGACACATGCAGAAAGAAGACCTCAATTTGCTTTGGAAACATGAATAAAAGCCATTCCTAAGCTGGACTGAATGCTCCTTCCTGTCTCACCCAGCCTGGCACGAGGCAGGTGCTGGACACTCATAGTCTTCTGCAGCCATGGGTGGGAGCCTCACTACAACAAATGAGACACCCAATTTTCCCTGAGCAGTCACATCTATCTAGGCCACTGAGAAATGCACGACCCCACTCTGGGTCTCAGCTCCCAGGCACAGGGTGACAGCAGGGCCAAGGAGCTGCTCTCTGCCCAGGGGCCCCGAGCACCGTCTCCTCTCATCCCAAGGAAGCACAGCATTCCTGTGGCATTAGCAGCTCTCCCTGCACATAGCTGCCTCCTCCCATCAAATTACAACCCCAGCACAACTCACACATTGCAGTCGTGTTGCTAAAGTCAATCGTTTACCCAAGCAAAATAAACATTGGCAGGACAAGGCACGGGACTGTGCTGGTGCAAGCCCCGGCAATGCTGCCCTCAGCCCTGGGTGGCCACACTGCTGGGCCAGTGCCCCAGCTCTGCTTTTCCTCCCCAAACGAGTTTTTTTCCCCACTTCTGTGGAAATAACACCCTGAAGCCTCTGTGACACAATCTCGTTTATACAACAGGAATGAAATATTGCAACCTCATTTATAGCAGTAATGAAATATTGCAGTTCAGGGCAAACAGGCCTGAGGTGAAAACACAGATGAGAGGGGTGGTTGACTGTTTGCTCAACCAAGGCTTATAACAACAGAAAAGCTAAGAAAATGAACTTGTCAGCTAGAAACCAAGGGTATTTTGGGAACAGCTCTAATGCAAACACCTGTTTGACCCACTCAAAGGGGTCTGTCCAAAGGTTTGATTCAGCAGGACTACAGGTGCACCAGAAGTCAATGGAAATATGTTGGGTCTAAAAACCATGTGATAGGAAACACTCCCAGGTTTTAGCAGTTTCTGTTTTCAACAAATCTGTAGCCTAGAGATGAAGAAGAAACATTTCCCACCTCTGCAGTGTAGCAGCAGCAGTTGTTTCCTACCAAAGCCTGTGAGGACACAGCATGTTTTGCCCCAGGCCTGGGAACCTCCAGAGAGCTGCCAGTGCCTGGGTTTCAGCCAGGAGCTGAGGTGATGCCAGCTGTCCCCACACCCACAGCCACCCAGCCCACGGGCAACCCACCCACCTGCACTCACATCACATCAGGCATCACTGACAGCCCCCTTCTCCTCCTCTGTCCTGGCCAAATCCCAGCATCCAAAAAGGACTTCTCCAAGATATTCTCCACTGCTTACTGATAGGCTCTGGCTCCCTGGAGGGTGAACTAGAGAAAAAATAAGGTTAACCCATTCTCTTCCGTCAACTTGGTGGCTTGGACTGTGCTGTAACTCAGGGAAAAGGATGGCTAGGAAGAGCCACCTGGCCCTGTGCCTTGGCTCTTCCCCTTTGGCTCAAAGGCATTGGCAGCAGAAAGCCACAGCCTCACTGGCTGCCCACCCTTTTCCAAGAGTAAAGCACTGAAGGTGGTGGCAGGAAAGAGAAGGCAAAGGTCTTATAGCAGCCAAAACTTGTCACTAGAAGAGCAGATACACTGGGACTATTTAGACTTTTTCTGTCCTTAGAACAGGAGGTTGGGAAGCCAGGGAAACTGCTGCCAGGCTGGACTGCCTTAACACATTGCCTGTCCCCTCAGTCAGACAGCAAATGCTGCGGGGTGAGGAGCTGTGGGTGGATTTCACTTTGGCTAAAACACGGGAACAACTGCACGAGGAATGTAACGCAACATGACAGGCCAGCGAGTGGGTGAGCAGGCTGAAAAAACAGACACCACTGGAGGATCAGCCTGGTTGAGCCTCCACACAGGGGATGTGCTAACAGGGAATGGAATCCAAACCAATCTGCAGTTTTCACTGCAGTCGTAGTGAACTTATGATGCCCAAAAGCCTTTAAGGAATGTGGCACAAATCCTCATTGTCTGGGGGAAAAAAAAAAGCAGTTGAAGTAATTTTTTTAAAAATCATTTACTGGTCTCTAAAACAGTCCCTAGATCTGTGTGCTCTTACCTCCCCAGTAGAGACAGGAGCTGTGCAGGCAGGTGACCGCAACCCACACCACCAGACCCTGCCACAGTTCTCAGGCCATTTATCTGCTTGTCTTTGCTGTAGATTTAACTCCTCCCCTGGTCTGCAACTTTATCAGTGTATTTGAGGCCTCTCTTCAGCCCTCAGAAAAACTCTGCTGTGTGAACCAAGTGACTGCAGGAAGCTCTGATGGAATTTCATACACACTGCCCTAGTAAAACCTCTGCATAACCTGCCAGCAGGACAGTGGCAGTGTAACGTGACCTAAGGCACATCAGATAAACACTTCATCAAGCCAAAGCCCCTGTGGTGCAGACACCTGCACCAGCCTTGAAACCTGGGCAAAGCAGAACTCATGTTCTGTTGCTTTTTCTTGACTATACTATTAAAAGGCAGCGAAGAGAGACAGAGCAACAGGTGTCCAGCCCTGCTTTTTATCGCTGTGAATATCAATGTCCCCAGTGAATACTCTGCCCCATCAGAGCATTTTGCAGGGTTTTCATTTCCCCATCGCAGTTCTGTGCTCTTGGCTTTCAGAGCAATGGCTCACCTTTGCCAAACAAGATGATTTGGTATTTGGTTACATGCCCTTTGCTCTTCTTCTTTTTTAAATCAGAGAAAGGATCCAAACTGGAACTTGATACTGAGTCCTCTTAATTGCAAAGGGGAGAAATAATCTGCAGCAAGTATGACATACAGCAAAGATGAGATGTATAAGCTGATGTACAGCAGTTGTTAAGCACAGAGATGCTTTCAAGCTTTGTCTTCCTGCATGATACCAAACACTTAATCATGAGAGTTTTGAAGTTTTCAAATATCAAAGATGACAGAGCTCTGCATAAGAGGAATAGTTTCAAGTGGGCCACAGCTGCCAGTTCCCCCTCCTGGGCTCTGTATACGTAATGCCCCCAAAAAGGATCTCTAACCTCCCTTTACCAACAGAACTGAAATGATTTCACAAGGCAGGAAAAAGATGATGGGAGACCCAACCGGAGGCAACATGAGCAAGAACTCCCCTTCACTGCTTTCCCTTCTGGGCTGGGACAACTGTATGACGAGAAGGGAAGGTGTGAACGGAGGTGTCCCAGGGTTAGCAAATGCAATAGGTGGTCACTGATGCGCCAGCAGAGTCCTGCAGAACCACCACGTGTGCAGGGAGCAGACAACAACAAACCTGACACCAACCTGCTGGGGAAGCTCACAGAATTCCTGTCTCTTGCTACACAATGATGCCTGGATTAAGGTTACGTTCCTCCATGTTGCATTTTGTCACGCAGACGCTATTTTGGTCAGAAAGTCAGCAAGCCCTTATTTGGGAAGCTGTCCCACTGAAGGGCAGCATGAAGGACAGAGAGATGAAAAGGCTGCTTCTGAAGGCAGGCCTGGGGGAGCTGCCTGGAGCCACGGGAAGCCCCAGTCTTGCCTTCTGCTTCTTGTTAACATTCCAACATCCTTTTCTCAGCCTGACCCTTGCCTCCCTCTTCCCTCAAACTGTATCTTATGGGTGAGCTACTTCCACAAGTGAAGCACTCAGGGGAAGACTCCAAGGGGGATTGGGATGAAACCTCCCTTCTTATACAGGAAAACCTTAGTGCTGGATTTAAAATGCAGAACTTAAACCATGTACATGTGCAGACACACAGGTAAAGGTGCAGACTGACAAACATCACGTGCTCTGTTCAGAGGTTTTTTCCCTTTGGCTCTTGTAGCAATACATCTACAGCAGACTGATCCTCACTGGACCAGTCACTCCCTCTCCTTCAATACCAGCAACAACTCTACTCTCAGTGTGCCTTAACCACATAGTAAGTAGCGGAGTGAACCTTGTCAACAAACTTTGTTGTGCTGTCACTCAGTATTAAATCTGTTTTTTACTGATACCTTTGCTGGTGATTCTTTAAGTTGCTCAAACACTTGTTTGTAACAGGCTGACAAACACCAACCTCCACACAACCCAAGAGATGCACATGAGGAATCAGACAGCTGAGGACTACAGACATCCCTGACCTTACAACACCCTTGACTTGTGAGTTTCAGATTAGTAAATCTCTTTATACTGCTTGGTTTAGGGGTGGGTTTTCCAAATCAATCAAAAACAATTAAAAAGTGGGAACTGGGAAAAGATTTTTGAATTTAAGACACAAAGAATACAAACTAACACATATTATTTTGGTAATTGGCTAAACTATTCAAAGAATAAACTACATCAATTGGACATTCCAGTTAAAATTATGGTTTTCATCGGACAAGTGTTTTGCTGCTCTACTGTAGTCTGAAGGGATGTGCAAACTTCCAGCCCTTGTGTGGCTCCATGGATTTACCCCACCGGGTGGACAAGCGCTGGAACTGCAATTTCAGAAGCTGGTCGCATTTCAACAGGTGGCTCATGCCGGTAGTGGAAAGCACCACCTGAGTCAGCTTTGAAGAGGCCCTGGAGAGTGAAGCCCTTCCCTGATGTACACAACAGCAGGAACAAAACCAGGGCTCAGCTCCTCCCGGGATTTTGCATGTTATTCCCCTCATCTCACCAAGCCAGCACATTTCATCAGAAAGACTTTTGTTACTGGAGTGAAAAACATTCCCTAAAATCAGTCACTATGAAAAAAAAAACAAACAGAAGTGTATTTTGTATATTCCTAAAATCTTCCATGTTCCCATGGGTAGCTCCGTTAATGCTCCAGTATCTACAAGTATTTCAGGGTACAACACACACCAACTCTAACATAAACTGCTGTGGTCTCCAACAGTGCAGCCAGCACTCCTCACCCTCCCATTTCTCAAGATTCCAACAGCTGTAAGCACCTTACCCACACAGCAAAGCAGCAGACATGTAACAGGGCCCTGGAAATCTCACCTTGCTGTAACAACACCAGGAATTGTCACTGAAGTCATGGTATATGAGAAAGAAAATGTCAGCCCAGTTTTGAAAAGCACAAGGAGGATCCAGGGAACTACCAGCCAGGCTCCCCTGTATCACTACTCACAGGCTTGATGCACCGCTGGCAGATAAAAGGCAACTCAAACAAGGCTTCTGGAGGGCTCTCCCAAAATTCAGGAGGTGAAGACTTTGTTACATACAATTTTATTTTTAAAAAAATGCTGTAACACACATGCCAGTAAGAAAACTGGTTCTTCTTACTAAATCACATCAGCCCTTTTTTGGCTGAGCAGCCTGCTGAGCTGCCTGCCTGGCATTGTTGGCCTGCATCTTCTTCAGCCCCTTTTTGTTGTGTTTCTTTGCAAATCTCATGTTCCTCAAAAACTTGGGATCAACCTATAAAAATAAGGGAAAAATAAGCCACATTACAGAGGACACCTATATAAAAACATTTATAGCTGCATATTGTTCCAATTATTCCCAAATGCTGGCTGTTACTAGTTAAGACTTTTTTTCTGATTTTTCAACAAAATTATTTTAGCCACCTGCAACCAGGCTTTAATAGCTATTTTCCTTAAGTGCCATAAAAGAAAAAAAATCCCAAACCTAAGTAATAAACATACAGAAAGAATAGGATGAGCAAAGGTGCAGGAAGGGCAGGATTGAACCCTCACTGAGCTTTGTGGAAGACATATTTTCCTATCACTTCCATAAAGCTTTGTAGCTTTTGGTTACATGCCCTTTGCTCTTTTTCTTTTTAAAATTTTATTCTTTTAAGTGACATCTACAAAGCAAATAAAACCACAACCCTCCCCCAACACAAAAAGTACTGTTTTCACTTTCAAGTGTGGAAAAAGATCCTGTTATATTGTTTGGATAATGTCAGAAAAAGCAATATACTCTCACTTTCATGTGTTTTGCCCAGAAATGCCAGTACCTCTTGTTTTATAAGAGAAAATATCTGGATTAGTATAGACAGTGAAATGATATTGAAGGGGAGAAGAGAGGAGGAGGAGAAGAGAGGAGGAGGAGAAGAGAGGATCATTCAACTGGCAAGTGTTTGTTTTAGTGGAAGCAGCACTCAGTGACAGCCACCAGAGCAGACAGGGACAAAACTGGCCATGAACTAAAATGCAGTTTTACAGATATACAAGGGTAGATTTCATGTGGGTTAGAAATATCACAGCTGCATGTCAGGTAAGTAAAAGAACTGGACCCCACAGTGGTTCTGACCACCTGGAGCACAGGCCTGCCTGCAAAAATAGTGTCAGTCAAAATAACACAAATTCTGGATTTTTTTCATGGTTAAGCCTCGGTGACTCAACAGCCTGGGACTATCAATAGAAATACTCACCCCTTTGAGAGATTCGTATCTATGGGTTTTGGGCTTCTTGATGCCATTTCTGTGCCACTTACGGGCTATGTGGAAAAGGAGACAATTATTTAAATTATAGTTTCTGCAACTATAAAGCAGCAGCAATAGTTTCTTTTTAAGTGTACCTGACTACCAAAATGATGTGGAATAGACAATTTTCAGACCCTTCCTATCCAAACTACATTTGAACTAAAAACACACCTCTATGCTCACCCTTCTGCACACTGTGCTCTTGCCACTGCACAGGCTTCCAGTGCAAAGATTTCAGGCAGCTCATTAACTAATGACACACTGATGATACCACCAGCACCATAAAAGGCCTCGGTCATGAATAAATTCAAGCACTTGTGGTCAGTGTCACAGGGCACCACCATGCACTGTGCAGGACCAAGCAGAACCTACGTGTGACCTCTGCTAACTCACAGCACTGATGAGAAGACCCTAAACATGAACTACTCCATCACTGTGGTCATCTTTGGATGGCACAGGATCCCAAGGGATGAAGCTTTTCAGTAACATCACTGAATCACATGACAGTTTGGGTTGGAAATAACCTTACAGACCATTCTGCTCCACCCCCATGCCAAAGGCAGGGACATCTCTCACCACACCAGGTTGCTCCAAGCCCTGTCCAAACTGGTCTTGGAACACTTCCAGGGATGGTGCAGCCACAGCTTCTCTGGACAACCTGTGCCAGGGCCTCACCACCCTCGCAGGGAAGCATTTCTTTCTAATATCAAACCTAAGCCTACCCTCTGTCAGTATAAAGCCATTCCCCTCTGTCCTGTCACTACCTGCTCTTGTAAATGGTCCCTCTGCCTGCTTAGCTGGTAGCGATCATAACTGAATCAACCAAATTGGAAAAGGCCTCCGAGATCATCGAGCCTAACCTATGACCCAGTCAACCAGACCATGGCACCGAGTGCCACATCCAGCCTTTCCCTGAACACCTCCAAGGGCAGTGACTCCCACCACCTCCCTGGGCAACCCCTCCCAATGTCTAAGCACCCCTCCTGTGAAGAATTCTTCCTAACGTCCAAACTAACGTCCCCTGGCATACTTAGTGTCCTGCCGTCCTGTTACTCGCGTTGCTGGGAGAAGAGGCCGACCCCCAGTTTTCTAGCGTAAAACTTGCCATTTTTCTGCGTACATATTAATTCTGTGCTGAGCCCAAACAAGTCCCGACTCCTGTCACACGCCGTTAAACCCCACCATTCGATCTCTGCGCAGCACCACCTTATCTCGCTGCAAACCCCGGGGCAGACCGTGCTGCCATCACCGCGCCGGTCCCAGCCCGGTTAAACCCTCCTGGATCCCCGCCGGCCCCCGCCCCGCTCACACTGGTTGTGCGTGGTGTGGTTCTTGGACTTGGCCATGGTCGCACCTGCGGGAGAAACACACACGGCTCAGCCGGGCCGGGCCGGGCCGGGCCGGGC